>SCLG01003613.1:0-15204 GCA_004367875.1 Oikopleura albicans
GGCAGTTAAACAATGAAGTTGGCTTTACTACTAGTAATTCTGGTCCCATTTGTGGCCGCTCGTAGTACGTACAAAATCGGTGTTGACCGAGATTTCGTGATTGGCAAAATTATGGATACAGTTGTGGTCAATAATGGCGCAACGGCTAAACAAGTGTTACGATACCTCCAGATCATACTCCGCAATGGCGGAAGTTCTGCACAAACCATTGGGTTCAAATGCAAAAAGACCAAAACTTGGCAACCGCTATTTTGATGCGAAATAAATTATTCTTAATTTTGAGACAATAAAAACGTACCATACATTAAACATATTCGACTAGTAGTATACTTCAAGCAAAACTCCAGATTAAAAAGTTCAATTTTTCAAAGCGAATATCTCGTTGCTAGAGGGCTTTGGGATAATTGGATCAACGTTTGTTTTTGGGGAAATTTGCGCGTTGGGCTTTTAGATAATTTAGTAGAAATATCAATGTTAGAAGGTCAAGGGGAAACGAACTGCAAACTTGGGCTTGACTGCGCAGAGTGTACGTGTGGTCGCTGGAACATAGTACCACCGGGTAACCACCAACGAACAGCTGCAAAAATGGTACTTCGGGGTGATACAGTCCTTAATGTCAAAGTACGTCATTGAAATTCAAAACTGTACAAAATAAATAGTTTATTATAAACTACTACTATACAAAAATATGCAAAAATTATTCCAAACCGACATTGCCTTCAATATGGACGGTGGTTCCAATAGGGACGCTATTTTCGAGAACCAAAAACATCCGTATTGTAAGTAGGGATATATACTGTGCACCCTGTGTGTGTTAGCCAGAGACTAAATTCAAACACATATTTATGGAAGATTTTGACTTATATATTTAACGTAAAATAGGCCAAAAGCCCAAATCAATAATAATCTTAAACAGTTCAAAATAGTGGAGACCAATGAAATCTTCTCCGCTGTCGAGCAAAAACTGCCTTGGTGAATTTTTCGCGCTTTATTTCATGATTTTTAAACATTCGATAAAGATCTACCACGGTTTCGGTATCGAGAATGGGTGCCTTGACATCAACTGCTGCATTCTGGTGAATTTTGAAGGCGGATAATTCCAGAAAACCCACAAAGAAACATATTAATTTCATTTTGGCGTCGTATATTGATATGCCATTGATTCATATATGAACCGGTGTATTATACCATTACACTGGGGTGTCCACAAGAGGCATTGTTTAACATACATCATTACTAAGTGAAAAGTAGTGACGTTGCCGCATCTTCCATCTATCGATTTTCATTAAATAGTCTTTTTCCACGTTCAATTAAAGTGCAGATTGAAACAAAATTGTCTAACGACATTTTGATGTCCCTTGATTTGCAGGTCCTTAAACCAAATCAACGTATGACAATTCCGCATCTTTTCAAAAAACTTTTTTTGATAGTTTGTTTTGATCTTGAATTTATAGGTCACGAAGCGTTGTTAGTTCCCCTTTTTTCACTTTTTCAAACATTGGTTGAGTTCTACAACCTGTAGAGTTTTGATCAAGGGTAAAATCAAGCTTAAATAACGAAGTCAATTGTGTGAACACAGAAATACAAATACACCGTAAGTTTACCCAAGTTCCGGCCGAGGTTGGGGTTCTACTGTTTTAGCTATGGACCATGTGCTATAGGCTATAGCCTATAGGCCAGCCCAGCCGAGCCAAATTGTAATTTTTCATGGTTCATAGCCTTCATGGTCCAATGACCTATAAGTGCACTTTTTTAATTAATACCCTTTTTTAAATATTTTTCAAAAATATACATAAACGAGGCTCGGCCGCCGAGCCAGTCTATTTATACCTTTGAAAAAATCTATTATGCGGTTTATTAGAATACCGTTGCCGAGTCAACTTAGAAATGGGTTACGTGTTTCGTGACCTCCAAATTTATATAATATTATCAAGGACAAACAAGGCCATTCATCGAGCAAACATCCAAAAGTTACATAATGTCCCAAGTTGATTTTCTAACCCTTCGTTCCAATTTTCTCGTCTACCCTGGACGGTCAGGCTGGACCTCTTGTACATCATGCCAAAAATTTAAAATTGAATCGTCGTTAAGATGGAGGCGTCAAAAGATTGAAGATGCCAAATTCTGAAAATTGCAAACGAAGTTGAAAAGTTAGCTGTGCGCACAAATATTGACGAAATTCTATTTCTCGACTGTTTAGTTTAATACATTTAGTTACAAGGGAAATTGAATATTTCGATGCAAAATATATGCTGCATATATAATATGCACAACAGAAACCATTAGTCATCATTACTCTTTTAATTTCAACATAAAGTAAATATTTTTTAAAATCCATTACATTTTAACAAACATTTGTTCCGATTTTCCATTCATTTATAATAGGCTCCATTTCAGTATCAAGATTGGTTAAAAAGTACCATTTTTCGCCGAATGCCTTTCATCACAGATATACTTGGAGAACTTCATAGTTCCTGTATTGTTTCATGGGCTGGAATCGTATTCTTCGTGTATATTTTATGGCGGATAATCAGGTTTTTTCTCAGTAAAAAAAAAAACTCAAAGGCTAAATAAATTATGTATTATATTAAATTGTTAATAAATTATATACCGTGTGGGGACGCTCAGAAATAATTCTGGGGTAGTCGAGGTACTCTGAACCCCGCTCAGAGACGCTCAGAGTGCGTCAGAATAGCTTTACAATTTGTAACAAGTCATAGGAAAATTACTCAAAGCCTTGCAGTCTGAGCGTCCCGGTGTACCTCATACCGCTTGCATACCCACTTGCAGTCGGAGGTCCCCAAAGGTATGGGCCATACGGTATTAGTATTAATTTATAGCTTCAAAGAACCGTATCAAACTTTAGAAACAACAAACTCAGAGATTTTATAACTTCTTTTAACGTACACGACTAATGTAGGGCAAAATAAGTATGAGATTAAATATCCTATTTGAATTTCAAATAACACTTTTTGCGACAAATTATATATAAAGGTATATAAACGGCTGCACCTACCGGTATGTTTGGCCGATATTATATCGGCGATATTCTTTGAAATAACAAAAAAAAAATTATTAGTATACTGAGATGGAACTTGGTGTATTATCGATCAACAACCTGTGATTTTAATTACTATGCTCAAGGTTGTGTGTCCAAAATTTACCAGTATTAAGAGTCCCTGTTCCATCGTAGGCACATCTTTGAACATTATTAATGTCCAATTAAATTGAAATGAAAAAACTAGGACAATCAGAAGTTTTAAAAATAACAAGACATTCAGAATGTGAAAATTTGTGACTTTTTTTCTACCGCTTCCTCCTTTTTCGAAAAATATGTAAGAGAAACTGGGTTCGAACGTTCAATCTAGACACACTAATCAAAGACGGTTATGCCTTAATTACAGGAGGAGCTGGAGGAATTGGGAAAGCAGCTGCCGAGCAGTTTGCGAAACGTCATATAAACCTGTTTCTCATTGATTTCAACAAAAACTTGCTGGATAAAACAGTCGAAGAATTACAGTCCCAATATCCCAAAATTGACATCAAATCGAAAGTAATGGATTTGACGGCATTAACAAATGAAAACACTTATAAGGAGTTTGAGGAATTGATGACTAAATTCAAAATTGGAATTTTATTCAACAACGCTGGAATCGCCGAATACAAATTGCTTCGATTTACCGAAAATAGCCACAAAGAAATTAAATCGTACGTATAACTCATACTTATGGTATTGAGTACCACTCAAAGTTGCCAGTCGTGTTAAAATTTTGTGTGATGGTTAAGGATGCGTAGAAAGTACGTATAAAAAGAGTATGCTCCTTCATATTTTTGAACTCATTTGAACGCCTTTCCTAGTCTATTCCAACTCCACGTATGTAAACAATACAAAGTTTAAATGATCTACAAATGTAGAAAAAAAAGAAAGTTCAATGACAGCAGTAAATTGGTCTAGTTGCAAATTATGTCTATTTCATTGTCCGAATTAGTTGNACGGTGTCGCGCATTGATTGATCGGTCTTTCTAAAAAAATGGGAAATAATGTGCATTTATGAAATCACGTTTTATTTGAAACCAGTGCGCAGAATATCTTGGGCAACACTTTCCGATTAGATAGTCAGAATTTACTACACAGGATGCGCAGTTAACCGCCACCTTTCGCGGCGTCCTCAACTGGCGGTTAACTGCGCAGAGCGTAGGCGTGATCGCTGGAAAATAGTGGGACTCCTGCAATAGTGGTTAACTGCAAAAAGTTAACTGTAAAAGTGGCGGTTAACTGCGCACCTGTGTATTAGAAACCTTCTTTTTAACAGGAATAATTTTAACATGAAATTTTAGCAGAGAAATTATAACATACAACCCCTAACAACAGTTATCCCGACAAAATTGGGTTATTTTAACATTTTTTGGACCAAAACGTATCGGGATTTATAATTTTAACAAATGCCCTACCAAATTATCTTGATTAAATTTTCGCCAAACATTGGGCCAATTATAAACAGCTTTCCCAAGTCTATCACTCTTTTATTTTATCAAAAATTTAAAGACAAACCAAGAGAAAAAGTCTTACATTTTCACGAAAGTCAACTTATTAAAATATTGTTTCGTTAATGCGTGTCACGTTCTCGCATACACAAGTGGATTAGAGTTGAAAATTTTCAGGCACCATAATATGTTTTACAATTTGTTGAATGAATAGTACTATTTTCAATGCAATTTTGGAGACATATTTCGAACTACCATACTTAGTTATCCTTTTGAGATATAGTACATTTTGTACACTGAAATTAATTTATCTAATTTGGACACGAGAACGTGACACTATCACTTACCAAAATCTGTCACGTTCTCGTGATTTTTTCCGGAAATGGTGCGTATTTCGTCCACTTGTTTGCGAAAAACTGTCACGTTCTGGTGTCCACAACTGGTTTTCAGTAAACATTTTTACCAGCGAAATTACCGTAAAACTACGTCGAAAAAACGAAATATTCGCAAAACTGCAAATTTGATAGCACAATCATGCTGTAGATTATTTCCGATGCAAGACGTATTGGACAGTTCGACAAAAAAGTAAAAATAAAGAAACGGCAGGGACACGCGGTCTGGCACTGATTGAGCGACGTTTTTTTAAACAAATACATACTTTTTTTGTCTTTTTTGGGTATACGTATATGGTATATTATCATGAAAACACGGTTGATTTACGCGTGCAGCCAGTCAACCTAAATATTTAGACTTCGAATACAGATACGGCTTAAAATCATTATTTTAATTATAACGTGATTGTGACAAAAAAAAATGGGGGCCTTTACTGCATTAGGGGCCAGCTTTGTTAAGATAACATTTCAATTCTAATTTATGTTTCGATGTCTCTTCTGTTTTTTACACGCTTCCGTTTATCCTTGATAAAACACTCTTACACAATATATACAGTAATATTAATGATCAGTACTGTATGAATTGTCCGCCTTTCACTCAATTAATATTTTAAACGAGCCTTGTGTAACTGTCCGTTTATCTTCCTTTTCGTTAGGAGGAGCTCGCGAGCTAAAACGAAAACGAGAGCATAACGGAAAATTCGGCTCATAAAATGAGGAGAACGTTTTAAAGCTCCTATCAAATCCTAAGTTCAAAATAATAATACACCCCTTGCGCCGTTATCCGGTCAACATTTTGAGGACAAATTCTGACCCGATAAAGGGTTTTGACCGATAACGGCGCAGGGCGTAGGCGGAATGTCTGGAAAATTTTGATCAACAATTTTGACCCGATAACGGCTCAAGCGTGGATTTTCTAAAACGTCTCATATGTCTATATCTCTATTTCAGATTTCTGCAATCCTACGTCACTATTGACCGATATTATCGAAAATTGGCCCTTCGCTTATTTAAGCCATATCTAAGAAAAAAAGTTTTTTGTATCATACGATGAACGTAACGCAGGGGGTGTACTCAACGAACTGTGGAAATTCGCATGTTTTCAGTTCAGTTTTCAATTAAGGGTAGTACGGTCAATTTGTTTACAAAAAAATGCAAAAAAGAAATGCTTCCTGGAGACAGGGCATACATTATATCAGTTTGGGATTACCCTGAGAACCTACCATATGGTATATCCATACTTTGTGATTCATTTCCCGTTTTTTGCGGGACCATAACTATTGGCAGTGAACTTNTAAGATAACGGAAAATTGAAAAATACCGGCGTGGCGTGGACCTTAACATGTAAGGATATGTAGTCCAGAAAAATAATTTCTACAAAAAAAGTAAAAGATAACGGCGCAAGGGGTGTATGAAATTAATTTTTCTTGGGCTATTTTTATGGAAATTAAAAACTAAAATGAGTAAAATACTACCAGGGTCCAGATATATCGATATAAAAAATAATTATTTGCTCCTAAGCTGAAACATAACGGCGCAGGGCGTAGGCCAAAACGGCACGAGCGGGGACAGGTGAAACCTAACGGGATGAAACATAACGGCGCACCCAGTGTTTATTAAACATAACGGTAGTAAAAACCAACATAGAATACATAGGGTGCGCCGTTATGTTTCACAAAAACATTCGAAAAATAGTGAAACATAATGGCCCGATCGGGAAAAAGTGAAACATAACGGCGTAGGGCTTAACATATAAAGATATGTATTAGAGGAAAATATTTTCTCAAAAAAGTGAAACATAACAGCACGCTCGGGAAAAAGTGAAACATAACGGGGTGAAACATAACGGCGCACCCTGTGTAATCGATTTCAAAGTCGGAGAGCAAATAAAAATTTTATTTCCGTAATAAATATTACTTAATTATCTTTATGTCATTATTTTTCTGTCATAGTTTTCCAAAACTGTTAAGTTATCAACGTCCCACTAGCGCGCAAAAAATGAACCCGATACATCACCCGGTTAACCGTTTGTGAATTTGTGTTTTGTGGCCAAATCGTCCAAAAAGTGTCCAAGAGTATGTTCATTCGATTTAGAACCACTGATTTGCTTATAGTGAAAAATTACCTGAGAACACAACGAGTGACGATGCGGACAAAAGTCCGCATATGTGTTTTTTGCTGGTCATTAGTGTAGACATAAATTTTAAAGATTATAAAACTGTTTTTGAGGTTTGTCCAAACTTGCAAAATTAGGCCTAGGTAGAAAGTGAATACTAGTAGCATAAACAGTTTGATGGCCTGTAACTGAGTTCACTTTGAGTTCGCTCAATTTTCGATAAAAAAGATACATGGCCCATGTAACATGGGTGTAACGTGTTTACGCTAATGCGGTAGTTCATTGCCATTGCCAAGTGCAGTATCACCATAACAAATGACCGGTCTCGCGAGATCTCGCTACATAAAGAGCAATCGAACGGACCATTTATCTGCCATCGAAAAACACAAATAAATATAAACTCCACAGTTTGCGCAGTTAACCGTGGCCTACTGAACTGGCGGTTATGGTTTATGCATTTTATGGTAATACCGGTTGAGTTTCATGATAAAGCAAAATCTTAATTAAATATAAAGTCAGTTTTTTTAGATACCTTTCCCTTGTATCAATAATAATTGATCACGTGATGTTTCCAAATTGCGCAATTCTATGACCTCATTTCTGCTTAAAGTAACAAAAAAACTAAACATTACGTAAATTTTTTCAAATTGCCCAATTCAAAAGCCTGATTCCGCTTAAAGTAACAGAAAAAAAACCTGATTTTGCTTAAAGTAACACTTTCTGAACTTTTTTTCGATTTAACCTAAGCCCTACCTGCTTAAAGTAACAATTTTCGCTCAAAGTAACAGTTTTTTTTGTTCATTTTGGTGTTACTCTAACCCCGATGCGCCGATGCTACACAGGGTGTGCGGTTGCAGATCTACGTGGCTCTCACCGTTAAACACTTCCTTAAATGGTTAGTTTGGCTTAACCAAATAAATAAGATGGATGTTGACTTTCATAAACGGGAAACAAACATTGTTTTCGTACAGCAGGTTTCTCGAAATTGGGACATTTAAGCGACCCATTTCGCGCTGCTTCTCACAAAAAAGCCTTTTTCTTAATGAAAATCACGCGTAGCGGACATAGTGTTCGTAATCATCCAAAGATCGATTATGGGAAAAACATTATGATACATTCGAGGTCTTTAACTAAATATAAATACCAAACTTGTCCAATCAAAATTTAGCGTTTTATAGCTCTAAACGTGTGGTCCGCTAAATTTTCACACGTTTTGAGTCACAAAATCCTAAATGTTGCTCGGACGTGTTTGGTAAGTGCATTGAATTGAAGCCCTTTAACGTACCATTTTTTTCTTATAATAAATCTTTGGATGATTCCGGATATTGTGTCCGCTACGCGTGATTTAATTTAAAAACCGCGCAAAAATGGTTTTTCACAAAAAAGCCCTCCGCCATAACAAAATCACGTCTAGCGAACAAAATATTTGGAATCATCCATAGAGTTATTATAAGAAAAAAATGCTACGTTTAAGGGCTCTAATTTATAGCATTTACCAAATACGTCCAAGCCAAATTTAGCGTTTTATGATTCAAAACGTATGGAAACTTTAGCGGATCACACGTTTAGAGCTATAAAACGCTAAATTTTGATTGGACAAGTTTGGTACTTATATTTAGTTAAAACCCTCGAATGTATCAATTTTTTCCCATAATCGATCTTTGGATGATTACGAACACTTTGTCCGCTACGCGTGATTTTCTCGATTTTTTTAAGAAAAACAACACAAAATTGGTCACCTAGGTAGGCCAATTCCGAGAAACCTGCTGTACGAAAATACTGTTTATTTCCCGTTTTAGGAAGTAATCATTCGTCTTATTTATTTAGTCTAGTCAAATCAACCACTTAAGAAAGTGGTTTAACCGTGAGAGCCAAATGAATTAGAAATCGCACACCAATTTTAGCATCGGCGCATCGGGGTTTAGCAGGTAGGTGGTGTTTATAAGTTTATAAGTTTAACTAGCTAGTTTACAAGCTAGTTTACAAGCTAGTTTACAAGTTTAACTAGCTAAATTAAACTAAAATTTGGTTTCTATAGAATTTCTGAAAATTTTACTCAATATTGAAAAGTCGAAAAACTTAAAGAAAAATCGGTGCAACCTTGAACAAAAGCCACCAAATGTAGTGCGAAAAAAAATGACAATACTATCGCGATATATCGTCAGCTTACTCAACAAAATGTTATACAGTCAGGGGTCTCTCGATGTGCACTCTCTCGATGTGCATGTCTCTCTCGATGTGCATGTCTCTCTCGATGTGCACTTTTTCACGAAAATTTGTAAATACCTGTCGATGTGCACCTTTTTTCAGACCATTTTTTTTTTCAAATAAACCTCTCGATGTGCACTTTTTCCAGGTTGATGTTTTGAAAAAATCCTTCTCGATGTTCACTTTTTTGTATTTTTTTGACCAAAAAGATCTACTAAATGCGAAGTTTTGGTAATAAAAAATATCATAAAGAGAAAGATACAATATTTCCGGAAAAATATGGTCAAAAATTGGAATAATGACTATCAAAAGACTGTAGGACAATATGGGATAAATTCCAACCCGTATTTTAAAACAAATTCCGATTACAATTTTCAAAAGTTAAAAGCGTTGACTACTTTTATTGAAAATGTAAATAAGACTTGCCCTTATTCTCTTTCACCGAAAATGCTTATTTGGAATCTACAAAAAATATTTTTATCAAGTTTGGACTCTTATGGTATCATTTTTCCAGCACAAACCGAAAATCGCGTTTATAGACTTATTTGACCACGCCCTCCAAAAATATGGTCATATTGTCCGTGTGTACGACGAGCAATGTCTCTCTCGATGTGCATGTCTCTCTCGATGTGCATGTTCCTCTCGATGTGCACGTTTTTCGGAAATCGAAAATGCACATCGAGAGACCCCTGACTGTATCGCGAACCAACCCGTGTTCTAATAAACAAAAGTCGGAATATAAAAACGTATATTCATACGGCATATTATCACCGAAATAAACGATTAGCTTAGGAAACAAAGCAAATCCTGACCTATTATATAACCCATAACATTAAATAATTGTGTCCCTCCGATGGTGCACTAGATAATATCTGCCGCCATAAGTGGCGCAAAAGGTTTTGTCAACTAGTATAAATAATTAGGCGGTATCCGAGACTAAGCATACTACAACTCGTTATGAAAGTTCTTCCATCAGTTTTAGTTTTAGCCGCTCATGGCCAAGGTATGGGTGACGGTTACACCGCCGGTGAAGGTAAACCCATCGATGACGTCCTACGAAGACTCAAAAACTTGAAAAAATGGGGAAATGAGTGTGCAGGAAAGAGTTGAAGAGATCTTTCTGAACAACTACGGAATATGATAATTAATTAAAGCGTTTGAATATGCGAGGGATCACATATAATACACCGAGTTTGATACCGGTATTAAGATTTTTTGAGAAAAACGCCATTAATTAGCTGAGGTTAAAAAACTAGTATTTTGAAGATTATCATTAAAAAGATACAGTACTAATATAATTGTGTTTCTATAAATCACAATCTTGCGTCTAAAAATACTTTTTATGAAAACTAAACAACCGAAAGATCATCCTTTGCACGTTTCAAAACCTAATTCAAGAACAAGGCAAATATTATTATAATGGGTGTACACAAGCAATTGATCCTCAAAGAGAACTTTTATTATTTTTATAGAATAAAAATTATCAGTGAACGCTTTCATCTGAAAGTAGAAATAATTTACAACCCTCGACAGGAAACCTCATCCCAGATGCCAAAAACAACGTCTTGCGAAAAATTTACAATTTCGACCGAAATGCCGTCAGATACTACAACAACAATAATGCCGATTTTGCCGATGTCGACCAGCCCCAGCACTGGTTCGATCACATTGGAGTTGACCGAACAATCANTGCCGTTAACCGACACTTTGACACTATCACTCTTATTTGCACTTAACTGCCACTTTTTCCAAGTAAATCGCCTACGCACTGCGCAGTTAACCGCCACTTTTGCAGTTAACCGCCAGTTGAGGACGCCGCGAAGGGTGGCGGTTAACTGCGCATCGTGTGTAGTTGATGTTTGTGCTTAATAAAGGACGAACGTGCTTTATCAGAGAAGCTTTTTATCCGAAAATATTGGTTCAAAACGGGACGAGGTCAGTTCTTTGCGAGATAGGTTCACTGCAAAAAAATCGATACCATAAATAATATGATAACGTTTTTCATATTGTTTAAAGCATCACAAAACGAATACATCTCCTGCTCCTAAATCGTTACACCCCAAATATTTTCAAAATCACGTCATGGCCCGCAATCGTTCCAATTTGTTGTATCACAAATCGTAAGGATTTAGGAGCAGGGACTGTACACTTTGAAATTACTTTTTGGAATGAAAAATCAGAAATGAAAACCCTCTAAATGTCTCCAACATCCTGACCTAATAATTTCAGAGTGACTTAGTCCTGGGACTTTAGGGACTAGATTATTGTCGACGAATTTATATACAGTCAGGGGTTTCTAGATCTCCATTTTCGTTTTCTGAAAAAGGTGCACATTCATAGAGATATGCACCTCTAGAGAGTCATGCACATAAAAACATACATTGATTGCAGTACTCACGGACCGCCTAATCCCAAATTTGATGAGCAATTAAAATGCTTACCTGTATGCTATCATTACCTGGTATGCTATCGGAGTGCACGCGGGTTTGGTACCTAGCTTCGTATCATGTCTTATGCTAGGTTTTTAGCCATTTAAAGAAAGACTTTCTGAACACAGAACTTAACACACCAACATAACAGTTAACGCCTTGAAGGCATGAACCATTTTTTGACATTAGTTTTTTTTTTAATTTTTCCGTTTAAGAAAATGTCTCTAACCTAATTTGCCTAATTTTGCCTAATTTTTATTTTAGTACGTATTTTTGGACAAAAATTACAAAATATGTACCGGATGTTCGACCTAGGGCTGGACAGTGTTAAGCAAGTGGCGCTCAGGTTGGAGATTTCAAACAGCTCTCTAGGGGGCCCTGGTGGCCAAAATAAATTTATGAAAAGTCAGATCGACGTAGTTTGAAAACCTCTACAACTTGGCTTTACCAGTTTTTTGAAATAATGCGAATTACTGTGAATTTTTAAGTGCGTGTTTATTTACACATATTTTTCCCCTACGGGTTCCCAAAAACTCCTTACCCCTGAGAGTTAACAAAATTCAATTAACTTAACACTTTTGGTGTTAGGATAACTAGTTAGGTGGTGTAGCTTATGTTTTCAAAATTATTATTTTATTGTATTTGTTAATTTAGGAACAGAAAAAACTTTTTGAGTATGACAGTGACGAAGAAGCGAAGTTGAGAAAGAAAAAACGAAAGAAGAAAAACCCGCGTAAGTACTCAAGTTGTGTGTTACACAGGGTGCGCCGTTATGTTTCACCCCGTTATGTTTCACTTTTTCCCGCCCGTGCTGTTATGTTTCACTTTTTTGAGAAAATATTTTCCCCAAATACATATCTTTATATGTTAAGCCCTACGCCGTTATGTTTCACTTTTTCCCGCTCGGGCCATTATGTTTCACTATTTTCCGATTTTTTTTTGTGAAACATAACGGCACACCCTGTTTATACTAAGTCTTGTACGGTTATACCTGAGCCTAATACCTATGAATCATAGGCTATGATAGATCAGTGAGTACGCTCACCCTCAAAACAAAATTGGTGTACCTGACCGATATCGGAAACGTGGCAACCTTACTAGTAATGCGCTCGCTCTCTCGTTTTTTCGTTTTTTTCGAGAAAAGGAAAAATGACAATTAGGGCGCCCCTGAGACAACTGAGATGGCAGCGGTGAGACTAAGACCACCGGAAAAATTATCTTCGTAAATACGCGGAATCACAAAATACTTATAATATTAATTCGATGCAGTTTTTTTTTCTGATTCCAACCATGTTGTTTTTGTAAATTTTGGACAATTTTTGAAAAAAATCATACGTTAAATAATTATTTTCTTTTTTGCTCTGTAATAATAATTACAAGGAATTATGAACCCAAAATACTTTCACAGCACTTATTTTTTATTACTTGAAACCAAAGACTGAAAATCTNTGCCACCTGAATCCAACCGTGCCAAAAAAAAAAATTCAAAAATTGCTAGTTCAAACGATAGAGAGCAAAAAAAGTGCCAAAAAGAATAACAAATGACTTTTTTTTGTGTAACGATGAACTCAACAACCATAATTAGCTGTGCCAATTGCCACACATCATTATATATAATTATATTCTCCTGACCTTGTTCTATGAACTTGTCAACGTTTTGATTATTCTCGAACCACCACTTCCGGTCATAAGCATGGTAAGTTCAAAAACACATTTTCATTATAATAATGTGCTTGTTGACAGTTTTTTCGAGTATGACTATTCCCATAACAGAGCAGCCTCGCGAAGCGGAGCTGAGTATGCGCGTATAACCAGTCGCATGACAGAGCAGCCCCGCTAAGCGGGGCTGAGTATGCGCGTATAACCATTCCCATAACAAAGCAGCCTTGTATAGCTCACGGTTGTTGAGTCCATCGCTACACAAAAACAGTCATTATTTTTCTTTTTGGCACTTTTTAGCTCTCTAGCGTTTAAACTAGAATTGTTTTCAATTTTTTTTAGCACCGTTGGATTCAGCAGGTAAAAACACATTAAAGATTATATTATTTTGTTTAAAATAGACATTATTACATAAAAATTTTATTACATTAAAAGGGACATTTAAAATGGACATTATTACATGTATAATGAAAATAAGCTTACAAACATGTAATTTGGGTAATTTTCTCTTTCATGTTTATGACCGGAATTGATGGGTTAAAAATAGTCAGAACCTTGTCGAGTTCATAGAACAAAGTCAGGAGAGTCTGATGGTGAGTGCCATCCAAATTAAGGGAAAAAAGTGCGCTTTGGTCGAAAATAACAAACGGTCCTTAAATATGAGACCCACTGTATACAACTGTACTCTTTAGGAGATTGCGTTAGAGGTACTAAATGCCCTTCTGCACCAACTCTGCGCCCTTCTTATGTCAAAATAGTTTTCTTTCACAACCCTGGTCCACCCTTATGCCATGATCTGTTTGTGGAAAACAATCTTTATGAGATTAACGGTCTTATTAGACTAATTAAAATGGGATAACGCACTGAATGACGAAATACGGTACATTTTTTATTTCATAGATTATTTTTTTAAGATTAATAAATGGACCTGAAATAGCATTATAGACATACATGTATAACCGGATATATTGTTGCAAACAAACTCAAAGCTCAACACTCGGATATTAAATTAATTTCGGTGCCTTTATCCTTTGTGTGTTGCCGTCCTACCTTAAATCCAGACAGATAATAATCTAACTCAGCATTAACAAAACAAGTTTGGGGCAAGGTAACCAACTCACTCATTGACTTCTGCTCTCGACCCAATCCTTAGCGCCACTTTCTTAACCCTGTCCAGCCCTAGATCGTACATACGGTATTATAGAAAAATGAATGCAAGATTCGATTTGATGTTCCAAAATTAGTCCTATGTTCTAAATTTTAATAAATACAGTCCTTACTCCCATTATGGGCGCTCCCATTAAGGCCGTTTATCCAATTACGGCCCTTTTTTCGTCAAAAAAGTGATTATCCCATTACGGCCGCTTTTTTATATGGCCGTATTTTGGGGATAAATAATTCTATAAGGGCCGTTTTTCCTTGACAGGTTTGGCGTAAGTCATTTATTTGTACACATATGTGTATTGAAACGGCTTTTTTAATAAAACCAACTGATATAGCTAAGTATTTTCCGAAAAAATATCGTCAAAGCTATATTGACATAAATTTGTCCCAAATAAACCCTATTAGGGGCGCTAATCCCATTACGGCCGTTTATCCCATTACGGCCGTTTTTTTCGAGAACCGAAAACGGTTGTAATGGGAGTAAGGACTGTAATGTCTTCTCGGAGGATTGAAATCAATGATTTTACCCTTGTTCAGCAAACAACTGTCTGGAATAGTGTCCAAACACATACGCCCAAAACGCGATACTTTCACTGGGTCAAAACTTGTCATGTTGTGGGTGCTTTCAACTGTACGATAGGTATAATATCAAGTCTGTGTTAAACGCAAACCATTTCCTGAGTTACGTTTTAAGATGTTGTTTATTATTCCGTTTATTACACTTTTTCCCAAGTTTACATTTGTAGTGGTT
>SCLG01003646.1:0-14433 GCA_004367875.1 Oikopleura albicans
CAAGTTATTAATTACTCGAGATTTCGGATTAACCATTCTGGTATTCTGAATTTGTGTTTATGTTTCTTCATTTATTCAAAACATGGAAATCCTGACCGTCTCAACAAAAATGAGTGACTCTATTTTATTAAACAGGTCTCAACAAATAACCTTCGGAAGGTAATAATCAATTTCGCAAATTCATACCACTCGTTTTTTGAATTCGCGAGTTTCCGCGAGTTTTCGAAAATGAATTTTAGAGGTATAACTTATACAGTATAAGGATATTGAAATACGCTCTGATCTATACGGTAACACGCAAAAATCTAATTAGTTGTTCTGATAATTTGAATTTGTTTTGATAGTTCTTGACTAAAATATAAAAATCATGTTTAAACAACAATCAGTTATGTTTTTAGTTTATATGTTTGTTTAATATTCATGTACAAAACATGTATTCATAGGTAACCCTGGTATGATAATGATAATCAACATGATTTTTCAAATTCATACCTCCCATGTTGTTCGATTCGCGAGTTTCCGCGAGTTTTCAAAAATTAACTTTTTAGGCAATAGGGATTTGGTAGCTCGTTTGCGTTTTAGGAATTGTTTTTTGGTGCTCAATTGAGCAGTAGGCCGCGAGTAGCGCTATAGTGATGATGAGAATTACTTATAAAAATATTGCGATCGTTTGGTGAAACCCCAAAATAGAATTAAACATTCTGATAATCTGAGCTTGTGTTTGTCGCTTGCTTTATTTATGATATGGAAATCCTGCCAGCCTCAACAAAAACAATCATTAATGATTCTATTGTACCAAATAACTCTCCATAGGTAACCTTCACATGGCAATGATAATCAACATAATTTTTCAAACTCATATTCCCCTTTCCGTTGCCTTCGCGAGTTTTCATAAATGTATTTTGAGGTAATAGGGATTTGGTAACACTTCTACAGTGATACTTCAAAATTGAATTAAATATTCTGATACTTTGAATTTGTGTTTGTTTCATCATTTATTTAGAATATGGATATCCTACCAAAAAGGTCTCCATAAGTAACCTCTGCATGTTACCCAGTCCAATCTTCAAGAAATGAAGAGACAAATATCAACTAACGAAATATGTCTAGTACGGAATAATTAACTCATTGTTTTTTCGCTTTGATGAATGTTAATGAATTACAGTCCTTACTCTCAATACGGACGCACTATTACTTCCAATACGGACGCTTTTTGTGGGTTAATGTCCCCAAAACAGTCGAAAGTGGACACTTTATGACAATTCACCCCAATAAGGTAGCTATTTTCGAAAATAAAAATCGTCCGTATAAGAAGTAAGATTTTCAACCCCTCAATAGTTTAATCCGCATTTTCATAAAAAGGGAGCGTGTCGCCGAAAACGGCAAACATATGCAATCATATTACAGTCCCGACCTTCCAATTGTGCAATTTGCGTTTCGGAAAAACGTGCACAATTGGGCAGTCGTGCACGATTGGAGAGTCGTGCAAAATTTGGTAAAATTGTCATTATCAAGTTAACTACTAGTTTTCTAGGGCGTTTTCGAGTCATAAATATACACAAAATTCATTCCTTTGTCGTTTAGAACTAAAAAATAACAAATTTAATCAACAAGTTTTGCCTGGCAAACCAAAAATACTTTTTGCCGGTCTCGTAAAATTTCCTGAAAAAGTGCACAATTAAGCAGTCTTGCACAATTGGAGGGTGCACAATTGGAAGGTCGGGACTGTATAACATATATGACCTTATCAATAAAAAATCTCAAGCAATATATGAACTTTATATGAGCTTCTGACAAGTAAAAATAAAAAGGCAAACTGTTTGATGACTAAATCATTTAATGAGCCAGCACCTCTTGGCTGCATATCAAATGAGCATGTGGCAAAGGGGGTTAAAACTGCATCACAATGCGGTAAACAAAGAACAAAAAAAAAAATCATAACGGTGAATAAAACAAAAATACCGGTTCTTGTGCCATACCGACACTTGGAATATCACAAGATGATATTAAAGTTAAAAAGAGGAACTCGTGTACAAGACACGATGTTCCCACAATTCAATTTTCAATAGTGTGGTAGGGCCGACTTTGTGCATGTAATATAATAATACAGTAGCATTATTAAGTAGCACCGTGGCGCTTTGGTTTGACCTAGAACTTTTTGGAAATCGAACATTTGGAATCGAATTTGGAACTTTTAACTTGTATTGAGTGTCATGAGCAGTTGTNGAACTTATTTATATACCGTATGGGGATGCTCAGACTGCAAGGGTGACGCCAGAATAGCGTTACAAATCATAGGAAAATTGCTCAAAGCCTTGCAGTCTGAGTGTCCTCATACGGTATCAGTGCGATTTTTTAGCCACAGATAACAATCAGCGATGTGCGTTGGTCGTCATGCTTAAACCCTTGGTCGCGGTTGGTCGGTATATCCCCGCGTTGGTTGAGCGTTGGTCGACCAATTCCGTGGGCCGACCAACGCACATCTCCGATGGTCGAAATTTTGAACACTGATAACAATGGTCATTGTTTACATTTTATTCGACATTTGTTACAGTCGACATTTGATACAGTCGACAATTGTTACAGTCGACATTTGTTATTTTTTTCGATATTTGTTACTTTTTTCGACATTTGTTATATTCGACATTTGTGATATTACCCGTGCATTTCAGCTCAAAGAGGAGCGATATTCACGTAGGTTTAAAAAAAATCCTCAAAGACACAATATGCATCTTTTAAATATTAAGATTCCAGTCAATGACAGTATGACTCCAGTCATTTTTTAATCTACGTGAAAATCGCTCCGCTTTGAGCTGAAATACACAGTAATTATTTTTCACATTTTTTTGCCCTAGCTAAAATACTGGCCTTTAGATTAAACAAAAACGTATCATCACAGAGCTTATATTGGCTATTGTTGCCTCGTTGACCTTGACCATAAATTTAGGGTCAGATTTATATTTTTCTGACTTTTATTTTCCCAACTGCATATGCAGTTGTTATAACAAATGGTTCTTCAATTTGTAAAATCCCCTTCATTAATTTAAGATTTATTGTTTTTTTTCGCGATTTGCTTGAAGCAATATGCAATAACATTTATATTGTAGCACATTTTGACATGTAGCACATGGGCTATGCATGTTTGTTATTTTTGCAACGAGCAGATTTACATTTCCGCCACGAATGCAATTTCCGTTCATTTGAAACCTCATCCTGTACATATTCAGTGCTCATTAAGTTCAATTTAGACACAATTCCACACTTTTATATTTAATGCTATAGATTGGAGAGAAAACAATAAGGAATGATTGGCTCAGGAAATTGAAAAAAAACTGACAATGTCATTCTACTCAGAATCGAAAAGTTGATTTTAGGGACTGAAGTCCAACTTCAACGGATCACGTGATAAATGACCCCTAAAGCCTCAAAAAGGCCATTTTTTCACCGTTATTGAGTGCCTTAATTTTTTCAATCAAAACTGACTTCGGTCCCTGATATACTTTTCGATTCTGAATGGCATTGCCAGTTTTTTTTTCGATTTTCTGAGCCAACCATTCCTTATTTTTTCTCTCTGCTCACCCAATTATTTAAAAGTTCATGTTTTGCATTTTTTTCAATGCGAGCATTTTATAGATACACCACCTATATACATGCTTAAAGTAACAATCAGTTTTCCGCCTACGCACTAGCTTCTTAAGGTAACCGTTCCGCCTAGCTGCTGAAAATAAACCCAAAAATGGAACAAAACAGTTACTTTATGTGAAACTCTTAGTTTAAGCAGGTAGTGCGTAGGGGGAAAGACCACTATGCAGTTATCTTGTCAAATTTTTGTCCGAAACATTTTTATATGATATTGGCGAGATAAAGCCGAGTGCATAAAATATAACGAATTGTTATAGCCTATAACTTATAGGGGTTTCTGAAAAATTTTTGCTCAAAATTTTCACTACAGAAAAGAACAAACGGAAATTTAAACGATATAACTGCGCAGAGAATTAGCAATATTAAAAAAAGTGGAATAGAATGGAGTTGAACACCTCCACGATACACAACCGTTTTTTGTCGATATGTATGCAAGGGTTTGCTTAGCGACCTCTTAGATAGTCCTGGAAAATTTAGAAAATTTTGATACTAGTATAATTTATACTGTATAAAGTACCGTTTGAATTATTATTAGTGTTTTAAATCCAGCATCAGTCTATGGAACTTAACAAAACGCTAGGCGAAAAAAGGTGTTATGTTTTAGGAATTTTGTTAACCCGAGACCGCGCAGTGTTCCCACATGTGTTCCCGAGCGACTATTTTGGTGAATATCTCGGATCTGGGATATGATATAGTTATGAAACCTTTTATACTCGATTTTTTTATCCTTCTTTTATCGAAAACCATATGAATGATGTGATAAAAGTGCGCTACTTTTTTGTGGGGAGGCGCTACAAAAAAGTAATTTTTGCAGATTTAAACAAATAATGACCCGTCAGCAGGGGGAAAGAGTTATTTCTCAGCTATTTTATGTCAACAATAGAAATTTGTAAGTTTTTTTCTAAAATAAACAATAGCCCGTGTATAAAATTAACAGAAAAAATCACAAAACACCTGCTTAGTTAAAATGTGTTTGGAAAGAAAAAAACCTCGACAAACACCAAACATTGATTAGTAATTGGCCAAAACATTATTTATTTTTGATGTTCAATAATTTTTACTCAAACAAATGTTAATCAATACTCTCATAAGTCATTTAAAACAAAAATATCATAATTCGACCCACTAATAAACAAATGGCAAGCATTTTAGTGTCGGGGAACACATGTGTTCCCCGTGCGCGGTCCCTGAATAGTACCTAGTGCGCGGTCTAGGGTTAAGTTTTAAACTTTGAAACTACTAATAGTAGACTAAGTTTTAGTTCAGTATCAACTTAAACGGAAAAAATGATGCAAATCCACAGTTAACTACTGGGAATTTTGTTAAGTTTAGGGGCGTTAAGTTCCATAGACAGGCGGTGTTTGTCATTGACTTAAACTGTTTCAGAAACTTCTACGATTTTGTAATTTTTTATGATTTTTTTATCTTTTGGACGAACTACACACAGCTTACCCGGCTGGACACGCATAAATTTGCGCGCGAGATACCTGTGAGACGATAAATTTCGCGCGCAAAAATAAAATGCGCGCGAGATTTTCCATCCAGAACAAATCTCGCGCATTTTATTTTTGCGCGCGAGATTAATCGTCCCAGGCGAATCTCGCGCGCGAGATTTTCCCTCCCACACGCGCGCATTTTTGTATAGGTGTTTATTCCTTTACCAGTTATTTGGGCTGTTGAAACCAGCTAAAAACACAAGCGTCACCATATTACTAACAATTTAATTGACAAAATTATGAAAAAACTTCGTTATGTACCGTTAACTACCGTACAATAGCTTATCTCTGTTTACCGATATATAATTATTATTGCATAAAAGATGTTTTTCATTGGTCATCATCCTTCATAAAGACCTCAATTGAAAAAGATTTTACAGTTTCATGGAAAAAGAAGAAAATAAGGGGAGAGTGTTAGCATCAAAACTTAACTCAAATAACTAAGCTGGGTGAAAGTGAGGAGAAAGAAAGAGCGCCCTTGGATTCAAAATTCATTAATATTCAAATCATGTACTATGTACAGAATCTTAACTTGGGGCTCAATCATCACCCGCCATACAACTCAAAGTAATTTTGAAAATTAACAAAAAAAAATGATTAACTCACACAGTACCAAATCCAAGAGTTGGTCATGACCAGTGTTGTAAGCCTTCAAGTTCGGCCAACGCCCGACCAACGCGTTGGGAATGTTGGGCGTTGGGAGCGTTGGGCGTTGGGGAAATTTGGAGCGTTGGCCAACTGTTCCAACACTACAGTAGTCACGACAACCAAATGCCACTGAATTGAATTTGAAAATACTTTGAAAATTTTCCTCATTTGCCGTCTTAGTTGCATAGGTAAAAGACTTTTTGATAATCGATCCAGCTACCTACGCATTGCTCAATTATTTTCTTAAAATCTTAGTCCTGCGCAGTAATCTGTCAAAAGATTTTAAATCCATATGAAATAATGATATACAATTATCAATGTGTTCTGACATTTCAGATCAATCAAATTTGATCACCCCCTAGCCAGTTATCTTACCAATATTTGATTATCTTAGCACTTTTCGGATGGACCACAAGGTATCGCGATTTATAATTACCACCACAGCCTACCTAACTATCATAAAACAATCCAATGACCTAAACACCTTTGATGTATTTTTGATGTTAACACGTCCACGTATTTTGGCTACAAATTTGTAGCCAGCACCTCTATATTGCAAAATTTAACATGTTACACATCTCTAAAAACGATCTCATTTTAACAACTTTACTTCAAATTTCATTCTTTATTTTTAGAGGTAACACTCATAAATAAATATTTTTTTTATTTATGACACGCAATACAAAACCTCAGTGGTCTTTGTTAATTAGTCCCACGCGTTGCTTGTTTAATTTTGTCCGTAACACGCTGATAACTCCGAAAAACTTTTTTTATATCAAACCAAGTGACAGATGTTTATCACACACTTTTTTATTATTTATAATCCATGTAGTAAAAATACCAAAGAAAAACAAATATATTTTAACTTTTAGGGCCACCTGATTAAAATGTCCCTTTAAACTATTTTTTGCATGTGTATTGTGACTTGAAATGTATTGTTCAGAGCGCAAGTCCGTAAGATTTGAAACAAAAAATAATTAGTGAAAAATATTGAACCGTTTGTTAGCAATGGCGTTTAAACGGCGCGGCTACAAATTTGTAGCCAAAGTACGTGGACGGGGTGCGTTTTTCTAAATACGTGGTCGAGTTAAGATAATCAGTTAGGGGCGTAATTATCGTAAAAAATATTTCTATTATAATCCTACCAATTTTAAAAGACTGAAAAAAAATATTTTTTATAAAAATTTATAGAAATGAACGGCCAGGTGTTAAAATCCGTGCCATTTTTTACTGGAATGAATTGGGAAATAGTTGTGTTGGTATCTAAAACACGTAAATGCAGAATACAGACGAAGCCACTTTAGTTACTTAATAATGCATACTTTATATTAAAGGTTTATTTGAACAATATATTCTTAAATTTAACACCTCAAGGTAGGAAAGCCCTTACGTTTTTACCTGGCTATGGTAAAATGATTTATTCAATATTAAACCCACAACACAAAATAAAACCGGATACCAAAACTAGCACGTTTTAATACTGGTTTATTTATTTTAGCTTGGAAATTGTCAGAAAAATAATCTGAAAACAAAATGTGCAAAAACACTTAATATTGTAATAAAGATGTTTTAAAGACATTTTTAACATAGAGCTGTAATGTCTTTCAGATCATTGGTGACGCAACCTGATTTAGTCCAATACAGAAAAGGGTGAAAATGAAAAGCGAAACCGGAAAAAGGTTTCATTTTCGGTTAAGAAATTTTTTTTTTGTTCATTATTGGCAAATGTTGAAAAAAAAATTTGTGGTGGTATGACCAATGACGAAACAGCCCCGGGAAATTGCTTTGTCGTGACATTCATAGTACATGCGGGTTAACTTTAGTGGGTCACAGGTATTTGTATAGCCCGTAGGGGACACTGTGTGATTATCATCACACAAGCATGTTATGGCCGTTTATAAAGGATAAAATTCTTTGTTTTACGGGGTACTCTAGTATTACTAATCCATCTAAACCGATTGGGAACAAAGAATTTTCCGACATTTGTTCCAAAATTTTTTCCATGAAATTTGGTTTGACCCGTTTATCAGCGGTTTTTGATTTGAGGTCGTTTTGATGAGATATAACGAGTGTTGCGAAAATTTGCCCTAACGCCCAACGCTCTCAACGCGTTGGGAGAAAAATTGCCTCAACGCCCAACGCTCCCAACGCCCAACGCGCAACGTTTCCAACACTGGATATAATGGCAAATAGACTAAGAGTTAAGAGCTCTTTTTCGTAAAAAATGCTGGGATCAAAAAACACTTTTAGTAAAAAAACTCATATAAAGAATAATATTTTTTGCTATTCAACCGCTACCCTCTTAAGCGTCCCTTTTGAAGTTCACCACCAGTTGAAGAGGCCACGAAGGGTGACGGTTAACTACGCACCCCATGTAGATGCCTGATATACGTATGCTGTATCTATAAGTTTAGTCTATAATAAGAATATCTAAGTTCAAAGTTCGAACTCGTAATATTATAATTTCCTGAATATTAATATTTTATTTAAAATAAACCAGCTATTTTAACCAATTTTGTTTGGGAGCGTTTTTGAATTGTTATTGTTGAGAAGAGAGTAGTAAAACCGGCCAAAATTCATCTGTAAACTGATGATTTGGCTTTTTTGTGGTTTCATTCGAAGATTCTAAACGATCAACAATAACGTCGATTGTCGAATAATACAGTTGTTTTTTTTTTATCTCGGTTCGTGATGTGTGTCAATTGGGCACCTCGGTCCTTCGGAATAACGTTTTTTGGAGAATACGTCTTTCCGGAGAATACCTTTTTAGGAGAATAAAAAAACGTTTTTTCTGAAGAAAATGCAATGAATGTTTTTTCGGATAAAATTGAAGGAAAATTTTATCGGAGAATACGAAAGAAAAGTTTTTCAGAAAATAGTTTTTTTGGTGAAATTGCCAGAAAAAAATTTTGTGTAAATAGATTTTCTGTGAATAATTGTTTTCCCCTAAACACCGCGGTGCCCTCATCATATCTCGACAGTTTTGTGTTATATGTTCTACATGTGATGCTTAAAGTTTTTTTTTCGAAAAGAATAAAAATACATTCTTCGGAAATGTGTATGTATGATGCCATTTCACGTGTAACGCACGAGTTTTGAAGAGGGCACACCTGAAGCCGCTAGAGAGCAGTTTTTCGCCAAAATGGAGTAGCGCAAATAGAGTTGACAAATGTTGATACGGTTCGCCCGGTCAATGTTGATCAAATAAGGTTCAATCAGTGATTTAAAATTTTGTTTTAGACCTTGTTTTTTGTTATGTCAGCAAAACCGGTGAATATTGGCCAAATGCATTTTAAAAAGTATCAAAAATTGCCGATTAGTATATTACTTTAGTGTTGTTTGACATAGTAAAAAAATCTTTTTGACAATGTAGATAAATGCACGTATGTTCCACTCCAAAAATCCATCAAGTAACACGATGTCCTCGTGCCGTTTTGAGCAGACGGTATTAGAAGGAAACTAGCGTTCATGACCGCCCTGGTTAAAAAACATATTAAACATCAGTTAATTTAATATGTCGGCTTCTAATAAATATTGTGTCCTTTAGAATTTCAAGTCGAAAAGTAAGTAGACCAAAAAATGCGTGGTACAACTTCAAATCGTGTTTCTAACATCACGTCCTGCTTTTTACGTGAATTTAAAATGCCTCGCGTCAAAAATACATCACCCAATCAGTTATACTAACACTAACATTGCTCAAAAAGATTATCAGGGTGCGCCGTTATGTTACCACCATTAACTTGCAAAAACTGGTAACATAATGGGGTAGGGCGTAGGCGATTGGTAACATAACAAGATAGGGCGTGGGCTGAAACCGAAGTTCATTAAATCCCAAAACGTGGTAACATAACGGAATTTTAGTATCATAACGGCGCAGGTGGTGTAGAATATCACAATGGCACGAGCGGAAAAATGGAACCATAACGGCGTAAGGCTTAACATACAAAAATATGTTTTAGGGGAAAATATTACGAGTGGGAAAAAAGTGAAAAAACGGGGCGAAACATAACGGCGCACCTTCTGTAACAGAATAGCGTTACAAAACGAAGGACAATTGCTCGAAGCCGTGCAATCTGAGCGTCCCCATACGGTAGATAAAAGGTCAATTGATAAAAAATATTGGGCTTATAAGCTATACTTCTCAATTGAGTAAAAGGATAAGGCTAGGTGGAATCCAGAATGTTCGATTTTTCTTAAGTGGTCGTGCTATCACTGCGTTTAGGGTTCGTCATTGATTTTTGTCAACTAATAACTTATTACCGATCAGTTCAACTCTAACACTTTTCTTCGTTTGGAAGCATATGAGGTTTTCCCGTGAGTGGATCACTTAACTCCCAAGCGCTGGTTGTACATACAATCCTATCTGTTTTGCGGTACAGAATGCACTTATTCGTGAAAGGAAAGCAATATCCCAAAATATGTTTCTCGATGATTAATTTTTGGCGAAAAGTTTTATTTGACCTAGCTACTCTATTTCTTAACTTAAACACCGTCTACGCAGTTATCCGGCATCCAATAATCGGGCAGGTTGGCCCGCTAGTGCTGTTATCCGGCAGTTTTTTTTTTGTTCATTTTTCTGCCTACGCGGCGTAGGCTACGCCTTGCGCATTTATTTGACACCCTACGGAGTTATTTTGTACCCTGCGCAGTTATCTAGCAGATTTATATTTCGTGAAACGTGCCGGATAACTGATCAGGCGGTGTAATTTATAAGTTATAAACTATAACATAATTTGGCGTGATTGGAAACCTAATCTATTTTGTGGTTCATTATTTTGGTCAGATTATGGCAAAAAGTCAGATTTACTTTGTAAGGTTTGCTAGAGGTCTCATTAAGTACTATTAAGTTTAACTAATAGTTTCCAATTGGTATCGCCGGCTCCCTCAAGTGTGGTTTAACTCTTTGAATGTTTTAAATGTTTCGCAAAAGCCAAATACTAAATATTTTTTGAAAAAAAATGTACACTAAGCCTTGCTAACGTAAATTTAACTAAATAATGAAAGCCAAATAACCACAAATCTTTTTTCGTGCATTTTTCACAATCAATGCTATTTGGGTTCAAGGTCTACATGGTGTACTTAGACATATAACAGGCAAGTTTTATGAATATGAACCAGTTGAGTGTTGGTAACAACAATTTGAAATTAATTATCGCTGAATTGCTTGTGGGCAATTCAGCGATAATTAATTTCAATTTTTTTATTTCAACTGGTTCATATTTATGAAACTTGCCTGTTACATGTACATGATCAGATAATTCGGACCTTGCGGTTTTTTTAAATTACCAGAAAAATTGTCCATGGTCGCATACTGGTCCACTATTACCGCTAACTTACCGTTATAAATATTAATATAAATATAATTTGGGATTTGTTTAAGAAAAAAGGTCTTTCAGAAAAACGTGCACGTTCAGAGATATTTACATAAAATGGGTGCTGTATTAAAACAAACTTCACCAGATTATTTTAGTAATTTTGAAATCGTTGTTGATTTCAACTTTTTGACAAATTTCTACAAAGTTATGATCATTTGTATTTACAAAATAGTGTTAAAAAATATAGTTTGATGAGAAAATACTTAAATTTTATTTACAGGGGGAGGCTGAATAAGGGGCAGTCTGTTTATTTTAAAAACATTCCTTATTTATCACCTAGCCGTTATTTAAACATCCCAGGTCTTTTGTCCAATAACGTGGTATGGGTGAGCCAATCAAATAATTTTTTGATTTTAATAAGTAAATTTAAAGTCTTTGTTTTTTGAAACGTTTGAACATATTATTTATGACATCGCGGTTTTCCGTGGAAAACTTTTCTCACACAACGGTTAATGTCGAAATTCAAAGTTCTAAGGTACATGTCACGTAATCGGCGGCGTTACACATTCTGAAAAGTTATGTAAAAAAAAATTCATCGTAAATAACTGCTTTATCTAACTAAACTTAAACTATAAAGTACCAAATTGACTGAAATTTAATTTGATTTTAATTTAATTTCAAGGAAAATTTATGGACCGGTTATTAGTATATAAGAACCATATGCTATGTATACATACAATTTATGTAACTGACTTTATTCAACAAGTAATTCAAAACACAAAATGAAAATTATTCTTTTACTAAATCTATTCGTAATCGTATTTTCACGGCGATATAGAACGTTATTCTGCAATCCCCAGACATGCCAAAAGTGTGCCAAATTGCTCACTGATAGTTGGTACTCGGACAAATTTCAGCTGCGAAAGACCTGTGAAGTGATTTTCGAGATTCCAAGATGCTGCCGACGTCAAAGTATTTTACACGATTTCTAGATTTTTGATCTGCGCCGTGTGTCACTTCGATAACGAGTTGTTGCAAAGTTTATGCAAATTACAACTTAGTCATATAATATGACTCATATTGTATGGATTATATAATTAATACTGTATTACTGTTATACACCAACCAAATAAATATAGAATATTACAATTAATTACATTTTATTATTTGCATCTTTAATCGTTGAGTCGTTGCTGATTATTGGTTTGACGCTGGTAAATGAACTTGTAGGCTGAGCTTTGGGAGTGAATACAGTCCCGGATGCCTTGAATGCCACTTTTGACTTCCGAAAAACAGCGCCACTGAAGGCATCCTCGTCACTCAATGCGGTCTCCCGGCACTCAAAGCATTATACAATAACCTTTTTGTTTGGCGGCCTCACAATAAAAAAATCGTTAAATACTTACAAAAATAATCTTTTTTAGACCTTCAAATCGATTTATATTGTGTTCGCGTAAACTTGGGAAAATATGGGATTTCTTAACTACGATCCACTTTTTTATTTTGCGTCGAATGGAAAAGTTATTTTTTTTTCGGTTTTTTCTGGTTGTCGCTTATTTTTTATGTCCTTCATTTTGTAACCATCAATGATCAATAATCTTCAAACGTAATTCTTTTGGACCAAAAATGTAATTTTTCTTGACCGTTTTTTGGGTCTAAAGGAAATTGCACATATTAAAAAGTCCATTTGTATTAGTCCATCTGTATCGAGCATTACTTTTCCGTTTATGCGACCCTTCACGAATACACTTTTCTGAATTTCGAAAAATGCACGATGGTTTAAGAAAATTCCTAGGGTTAGGAGGCCAACACTTCTTACTCAAGTTTTACCCAGATAGGATAAGAAAAATAAGTATTCCGTTAATTAAGTCTAAAAAGATATGATTATCTCAGAAAACTTATTATTGACGCTATAACGTTATTTTTTTTTATAAAAGTAGTACAAACGAACCTGTTTAATTTTTATTTCAAAAATAAATGTGATACAGTACATAAAAGTACATTTTAAGTTTTGAGCCATTCTCATGAAATGAATTGATTCTTTTTGCATTCAATAGTCAAAACCGTACATCATAAAATTCATGAAATTCATCGAATTAATCATTCCCCGCTCTCTAGACATTTTTTCTCTAGAATTCGCTAGTCTGAGTGACGTCAGGATATCAAATTCCGGCGTTCGTTTTTCCCTATAAAATATAAACGTTATACGGAGTGAGATACTTTTGCGACCATTTGTGGTCGCGAAAAACCTCGTTTATGAGTACTTTCGCGGGTTATTTGGTCATTTGGTCGCGAGTTGTTGTTCAAAATATGGTTTCGCGACCACATGGTTGTTAAATAGAAAAAAAAAATCATCGCGAAACCTCACCCAAAACACCATATTTTGAATAACAATTCGCGACCAAATGGTGTGGTCGCGAAAGTACCCTTCACCTATTATACGGGTTAGTCTTAAAAATCCTATTTTTCATAAGAAATATCAAAATGAAATTCAAATATCGATTTTAGAACAGAATTTTTGTTACCATGTGCCTTAAAAGAAACCCAATCACTGCGCTAATTAGCTAAAATTTCTGACTAGGATTTCACTCACCTAACTATATCGTCGCAATTTGCCTGGACCAACAGTATTAGTAAAAAGGTTGTAATTTTATGAGTGCTTTTTAACATTTTATCACCTTCAAGGTTCAGGCTCACCCGAAGTATTGCGTTATGTGCATAACTTCACGAATACAAGCATTTTTTGTATTGTAAGAAAACCGCCAGTTCCATTAAGATATTGGAACAATTGATCGTTACTGTGGGTTTTGTGTTTATCATATTGAGCAGATATGTCAAAGTGGCTTCCAAAAAATCTCTTCCAACTTTCAATGCCTTATTCCGACCTTATATTGAACTTCACCACCACAATCAAGGTGTTCTTACAAAAACAAACTCGACGCAATAAAATATTTTAACCTTTATTAGCCGCACAAAAAAGCGAAATAAGAACTTGGAAATATCATAATTGATAATTTTTGCAAAAAGTGTGTTACTCTATGTTTTGCTGCCAGTGCCCAGTGCAAGTTTTTTTTAATCTGACTTACAGGGATAGCCCAGATTGTCGTTTTCAAACTACAGGGAACCCTAGGGGGACGGACCGCCCGGACGGTTTTCTATTTTTTTACCCAAGTCCACCTTTGTACCTTAAATAATTTGGTGTCTCTTAATCCAAGACCCCTTATATAGATATTTTCCATTAATGTCAAAAAGACCTCGAAATCGAAAATTTTCACTTTTTTGCCCCAAAAAGGGCATACAGGGGGGTCTCATATTAAGGGACACCAAATTAA
>SCLG01003656.1:1803-12827 GCA_004367875.1 Oikopleura albicans
AAGAAGCAAAATTGTTTTAGATGTTAGTCAATTTAGAGTAATCAAAACGTCCGATTTGAAACTTTTGCTGCAATTACGCGAAAATGTTGTTGCAATTGTCGTAGGAACATATTTATAATTTATTATTAAAATATTAATCCTAATTATCATATTTAGTCAACAATTCTAGTTGTCCCTAAAACAATTCTACTTGAAAATTAGTAAATATATTTAGATTAATTATGTCATACGAAAATTATTGTACAATTTTTTATAGTATAATAATCAAATTGTTAACTCTCAAGGGGAAGGAGTTTTTGGGAGCCCGTAGGGGGAAATGTGTGTATTTAAACACGCACTTAAAAAATCACAATAATTCGCAATAATTCAAAAAAGAACTGGTTAAGCCAAGTTGTAGAGCTCGTCAAACTACGTCGATCCGACTATTCAGAAATTGATTTGGGCCACCAGGGCCTCCTAGAGAGCTGTTTCATATTTTCAAACCTACGCAAAGAATACCGTCAATGTAATTTTTCCGAAAAGTTGGTCAGCAATACCCGTTTTGCCCTACGGGGCCTCCATATGCCTAAAATCGACGAAAAACAAGTTGTGTGTATATATACACGCACTTCCCCCTGGGAGTTAAGATTTTAAGTAATGCGTCATTCGAAGTTTTTACTGAATTTTTTTTTTAAGCTTTATGATTCGTTTCTCAACCTTTATTACACTACGTGTCTACAGAAGTTAACAAAACGATGGGGCAAAAAAGTTGTTAACATCAATGAATTTTGTTAACTAGACTTTGCAAACTAAAAATTGAAAAATTAACGCAAGACGACTGTTAACTTCCGTGAATGTTGTTAACTTCCACGCATTTTGTTAACTTTAGGGGCTTTAACTTCCGAAGACAGGTGGTATAATAAAAACAGTAATTTGCTGTAGAATGCATACAGAAAAAGCGTGCCGACTCTACTGACGCGTCACGTGTTCACATTACCGAGCGCTAATTGGACCGTTTCCACTCCTCCTATATTATCATTGTAATTCGAAAAATAGGGTGTATGTCATAAATTGAAAACAATATTAATATCTGTGGGTGGTTAAGTTTGTAATTAATACTCATTCAAACTTTGTCTAAAAAGCCTCTCAGTATTTTGATTAGTTAATTATGTACAGTGTACACATTAAAGATGAGTTAGATCAGTGTCGGCCACATGTGCGTTATGTTTATACGCCCTATTACACGTTTTTTTTTTATAAACTATTTCAGTTTCTATTTTTGAGGCTGTAAAAATAAGATATAAAATGACGATTATAAACTAAAAATAATCATTTTTTCTGCAAATAAGTCTCGATCCATTTGGTAAATATCATGTCTGAGGTTTTTTTAATAAAAAGTAAAACATTAAAAATATCGTTGAGAATTTTTCAAACGGTATTCATCAAGAAAATTTATCAAATAGTCTCTTGAATAAGTCCTCAGCAAATTGTGTTTGGAGGCGTTTTACAGAAAATAATATCCGCCAGGGCTTTTTTGACGGAGTTCAACATCTGATTAAATTTATCTGATTAAAATCTGTTAACAGGGGTACTTAACTCCCAGGGGAAGTGCGTGTATATATACATACAACTTGTTTTTTCGTGGATTTAACGCATATGGAAGCCCCGTAGGGCAAAACGGGTATTACTGACCCTCTTCCGCTTTTCGAAAAAATTACATTCACGATATTTTTTTGCGTGAGTTGGAGATCTCAAACCGCTCTCTAGGGGGCCCTGGTGGCCCAAATCAATTTTTAAATAGTCAGATGGACGTAGTTTGACGAGCTGTACAACTGGCTTTACCAGTCTTTTTTGAATTATTGCGAATTATTGTGAATTTTTAAAGTTCGTGTTTATATACACACAGTTTCCCCCTACGGGTTCCCAAAAACTCCTTCCCCCTGAGAGTTAACTTGGAACTTTTTATAAAAACCGTTTTTGGTAAGTATGATGCGTAAGTGACCTATTTCTAAAGTGATTTTGAATAATTTTTCTGAGAATTGAAATCGTTAATATGTGATCGGTGTTTATAATCTGTGGGTCGGAGTTAAGTTTGTTTCCCAAGTGACGCCACTATACACATCGTAACTATAAACTCACCCCCTCATTAACGGTACTCATCGAGTTTAATGGAAATCGAACGTGTTCAAATTACTTTTTAATTTTTTTTCGATGAAATTTAGCGGCGTTGTACATTCTTCGAAAAAGTAAAAGAGATCGACAATAGTTAGAAAAAATTAGATACTTCTAGGTATTTAAGGAAATTTACAAATATATTGTACAGTCCCTACTCCCAATACGGACGCTGCCAATACCGACGATGCTCTCAATACGGACGCTTTTTGGCGAATAAAAAAGTGTTGTCCCCAATACGGACGCTGCGCATTTGTTGTGTTTGAGCAGTCGATTACAAAACGGACGGTTTTTATTGAAAATTTATTGAATGATACAGGGGGTAGTCCAATTCTGGGACGCTTTGCGATTTCCACTCCAACTCCCGTTTCGTCCCAGAAATTGACTTAAGCAATATTTGGGGTAAAATGCGGCCCAAAAATGGCCTTCTTTTTTTGGAAAATAAAAGCGTCTCAGAATTGGACTTTTTTAAATGTCCCAGAATTGGTCTAAGCGTCCCAGATTTGGGTGTCCCAAAATTGGACTACCCCTACAGGGCCCTGTATCATTGACGTAAAAAGGAAAATCTTTTAATAAAATATTTTCACGTTTATTTTGTAGCTATAATTTGTTTATTACAGTCCTTACTCATTTATCGGACGCTTTCGGTTCTTGAAAATAGCGTAAGGACTGTAAACATTTTCTGACTAATTTTCAAACATGTATTTTTCAACCTAATCGTTGTTTTTGTGTTTCCGGAAAGAGATTAAAACTTCAAACGTGTTTAAATTATAATTTTCTCCGAAATTTCTCCCAAACGCTGCATATTCCTGACACCGTGATAATTATACAGTAGAGTCCCCAATTTTCGCGTTTATTTTCCGAAGTTAATATGGTTAGTTTTATCTGAGAGGTATGATTATCATGAATACTCGTGTTAAATGTTGCCAATTTTGATGTTATATGAAACCCAAAAATTGTTACCCTGATTGAGCTGATTTCAATTGCAATATTTAGGGTGCACGTGCTGCTCGTTTTAGTTACCTTTAACGCTTTTCAAACTTTTTTTCCTTGTTTTGGGATAAACGTCTTCAAACTCAAAAAACGGCTTGTCAGTGAAGGTGGTGTTCCTCCAGCCATTTTGTCTAGGGTATAAACGCTGTTTTATGATTTAACGATAACAATAACTGTGGTTTCTTGAAAATAAACTCTAGAATGTGTACTAACTGACAACAAAATGAAAAAGGCACCGATAAAAAGTGGCCGGATAAACCGCGGTTAACCGGTATCAGTGCATATATTAACTGTACCACTAGCAGGATAAACCCCAAGGGGCTGTTCTAACTACACAAGTAGCCGGATAAACCAGCACTTGGTCGAATAAGCCCGCAGAGTTTGGGCGGGTTAGCCGAAAAAGAAGGAATTTGGAAATAAAAAGGGCCGGATAAAAACAAAGATCGGACATAGTGGCGGGATAAACCCGCAGGTGGTGTTTATATAATATACACCACCTACCCAGTTATCTTAACAACTGTTTTACTGAAAAAGTGTTGAGATAAATAGCTATGGCATTTGGTAAGATAATTGAAAATCGTGATACGTTTTAGTCAACAAAAGTGTTAAGATAACCCAATTTTGTTAAGATAACTGGTTAGGGGGTTAATTTACACCGTATAAGTTTGAAATTGGAAAACATCGTGCTCACCCTTGAAATAACTGTAACACAGACACATAAGACTATTTTTCATGGTGGTCAAGATAAATATCAGTTTGTCCTGTTTAAATTCAATTTTAACCGTGTAAAAAATTTGGCAAAAAACAAAAGGGCGGTTTGGAGTTAAGGTGCGAAAATCAAGGGAAGAACTTTTATGTTTGTTCCCTTTCCCCTAAATCGTACCACTATGCCAACTTTGATTAATTTAGAAACCTAGCTAATTTGAAATGTCAAATGTTTACTTTAACTCCCAGAAGCAGGCCGTGGCTATTAGTCAAGCAGGCTTTTTTGGGCAATATTATTTTGGAATTTTAATAACTGAAGAACTTCTTTTGAAGATTATAGGAAGAAAGGAATTTGTTAAACTCAAGGTCCATTATTCGCATTTTAGAAACTTTATACAGCCCTTAGCCCAAATGCGGACGTTTTACATTCTCGAAAATAGCACCCCTTTTGGGGTAAATTGTAATTAACTTCCAGGGGGAAGTGCGTGTAAATAGACACGCTACGTGTTTTTTTCGTCGATTTACGGCATATGGAGGCCCGTAGGGCAAAACGGGTATTGGTGACCCCCCTCAACTTTTCGAGAAAATTCGATTGACGGTGTTTTTTTTTCGCAAGTTGGAGATTTCAAACAGCTCTCAAGGGGGCCCTGGTGGCCCAAATCAATTTCTGAATAGTCAGATCGACGTAGTTTGACGAGCTTTACAACTTGGCTTTACCAGTTTTTTTGAATTATTGCGAAATAATGTGATTTTATTAAGTGCGTGTTTATTTACACGCATTTCCCCCTACGGGTTCCCAAAAACTCCTTCTCCCTAAGAGTTAAGTCTCCATTTTTGAACGTTTAGTAGAATTAAAAAATATGCATAGAATGATAGATTTTAGGCCCTATGACTTATGCGCAAGATGTAAGTTAAAAAAACAGTAATTCTTTATTCGTATTAGAAGTTATCCAGTTTTTACTTTTTACTAATTCCAACTGTGCCGATCGCGAGTTCCATCGAATCGGTGCCAAAGAATGACTCTAGAAATGGTGTAATTTGCAAATCAAATCATCCTTTGGACATTGTTTGACAGAAAAGTGTCGCAACTTTAACCCTAAAACACTTCAACCTCCGGTTGGTCTAAAAAATATAGGTCGGGTAAGTAAGAATCTGTTGAATATTGACACTTTTGACACTTTTCTGCCCTCAAAAGTGTTCCGTTGGAGACGTCAAGTGGTTTACGAGCTTTTTTTAATGCATAGGAAAAAACTTAATTCTTATTGGCATTTAACATGACCAAATATGAAGGACGATAATCATCGGCAGCTGCATTTCTGGGGCCTAATTTGAGCTGATTTTTTTTATTTGGATCCGATTGAATTGATATACACCACCTACCTGCTTAAAGCAACGCTGCTTAAAGTAACACTATTCGCTTAAAGTAACAGTTGTTCTGTTCATTTTGGTGTTACTTTAAGCAGGTCGGTGGTGTATAGTATATTTTTATGACCCCGTATACCATCGCAGTTTATTCGGCGAAAAAAAAATTAAAAAAAAAATTCAAACAATATATTTCCAAAATCAATAATTTTTTTTATCTTTTTTGATTTTATAATTTTCGTTTTTTTAGTTATTAAAATATTCGGTTTGTCCCAAAAAATAATTATTATAATAATTTATTTTAATATGCTTTTCCGGACATTTTCTAACAATTTGTATTTTTTTAAGATTGTTTCATTTTTTTTAATTTTTATTTAAAAACACCATGTTAACAAGATCAATCCCAAAAACTGTTAAAATAATGGAATTTTCTTAACATAAGGACATTTAGTTAAATAATGGATTAATGAAAACTCAAAAAGTGTTAACATAACGGAATTTTGTTAAGATAAAGGGTAGTAACATAACGGGTTATGTGGTGTATACTACCAAAATGCTTGACATTTTGTCGTTTTTCTAATTTTTAATATATTTATTTCTTTTGTTTTCATTTTAAATTAATAAGTAAATTTTTGTCTTTTTAAATATTCTTGTTGATTTTTGAAACTCAAATGACACTGTCGCATTTCGTTGTAAACGTTACACAAAAATCAAAGTATTTCAGAAAATGATTTTTTGTTGTTTTTATATTGTCGGTTTATTCTGATAATAATTAGGGTTTTTTTTACAAATATTTAGCTGTTCACATTATCGCGGTCGTTCAATGGTTAATGTCCAACCATTAGTGTTTTCGGTCATTTTTTGAATACTTTCCCATCATGAACTTCAAATTTTTACACCGTCAATTTGTTTAAAAATATAAAACAAAATTAAAAAAAGAATAATTAGACCCGTTCTGACGCCGTTTTGGTGACGGGTTAAAACCACTAATTGATTAGAATTTCAGGCGCAACAAATCAGGGTTCCCGTTTTTTCAATATTTTTTGATAATTTTTCAAACTGCATATGACCGTCAACGTGTCAGATATATGATTTTTGTGTTTAAGAACTTAAAAACTGCTGGTGATATTCAGGACGAAAAGCGGCTTATGGTAAATAATGATCTTCTTTGTGGTAATCGAATAGGCCAAATGAGTTGATTAAATTATAAACTATTACTCTTTCTTTTTTAAATGTGTCATTTCAATGATATTTAGTCGAAAAACCATGCTTTTTTTAAATAGATAAAACCCGTCACGCCCGAGATCCACTTTCGACCAGCCGTTTCTAATACTTCCAACTTAGTATCATAGTTACAAAATTGTTGGCTCGATTTTGAAAACTTTCTTGAGTTATCACGGTCTCACCAACGCTTCTTTCAAAAAATTGACAAATTTTCCTCTGGTAAATTTTCTCATGAGTTGTTAAAAATGGAAATTTTTTGTCAAACATTGGTAAAATGGCATTTTTCTAAAAAAAATTGCTAAATGGCAGATTTTTTCTCAAAAATTGGTAAAATTTTCAAAATTTGGTAGAATTTCCCAAAAATTGGTAAAATTTTCCAAAAACTGGTAAAACTTTCCAAAAATTGGTTTAATTTTCAAAAATTGGTAAAAATTTTTTTCGAAAATTAAGAAAAAAAAATATTTAGTTGTTTTGGTCCAATTTTTTTGGTGACTCGAACAAAAGAATGAACATTGAAGATAGTTCCACGCACCACCAATCGGAACTTTTTTTATCAATCAGATTAAATACGTAGTTGGACGTGTTGGAATTGACATTTCGTTCATGGTGCGTTCAATTTCGGAATCGTTGTAACGAGAAATGATAATTTTGTTTAATTATTCAAAAGCTTTGCTGTGATATATGGGCCCAAATGGGGCAAGTTCTAATATAACTCAGCAAAAGATTAACAATGAGTTGTTGATTATATTTTTATCATTTTTAATCAACTATATATGCCATCTAGTGAAAATTTGGACCAAATATTATCAGGATTTTTTTACGTACAGGTATATTTCCTTGTTGTTTAATGGCCAACTATTTCAGCATTTTTGATTTTTTTTTGCTTTTGTTTCTAACTGCAATTTATAATCCACTTTTATTTGTCTTCCACTGTCGTATATAGTCCCGACCTTCTAGTTGAGCACCCTTTAGTTGTGCACGACTGCCTCGGTGCACGTTTTTCAGAAACGCAAATTAGTATGCGCTCTCATTGGTCTGTTTCCTAAATCACGAGGAGGACGCCCAATTAGCGCGCTCCATTGAGGCGCTGCCTCCGTTTTCTATTTACTCTAAATTTTAGTGCATTACGGGTGATTTTGAAAACGTGTCACCTAAACAAGAAAAATATACGAAAATAAACTGAAAACAGCAGGCTTATACGGTAAATAAAGGGGCGTACTTGGTAGATAAAAGTCAAGGGTTTTTAATTTATTTTTAGCCTTATTTAGGTGTCCCCTTTTTTAATACTTTCGTTTAATACTAAAAGGATTAACCTGATCACATACGTTGAGCAAAAAACAATTAGTCGAAGTACATATACGAAGTACTAAAAAATAAGCTTAAAACAAAACAAACAAAACGTTTGGGCTGGGTGGGTTACAGTTATAAATTTGTCTATTAAGTTGCATTTTTGAAAGTGAATTTCGTTTAGATCATCCAACGCACGTTTTTTCTTTCCTCCTTCCGATTTTATCGACTTCGGCCAGGTTCACCGGGAAAGTAGTTTAAACTCATTGTCAGATTTAGCTTATCATAATGTTGGCACCAAAAAAAAAACCAAGGATTCAAACTACATGTATCAAGATAAAGTTATAATTTTGGAGTTTTTAATTTTATAATGAAATTATTTGATTTTGAAATCAAAAATAATTAATTATTTACAGTCCCTACCTAGTTAACGGGTATCTTGAAATCTGAAAATTGTACCCGTTAACTAGGTAGGTACCCGTTAACTAAGTAGGCTGGAGACCTTCCACCAAAAAATCCATAAAATTAGTGATTTTTGTCTTTTTGACCTTTTAATGCTGTTTTCTGGTTATAAACATCGGGTTTGAATCAGGTAACTTTTTTCAGCGGTCTAAGTTTACAAAATGAAATGAAATAAGCGTTGACAAAGTAGTGTACTCGTTAACTAGGTAGGCTGGCGTAATTAGGTTAGTCAAATCTGTTTCGAAAGTCTTCAAATTGTCTAAAAACCCTATTGATCTTATAGAGCTTGATTTGTTGATTAAAAAATACATCACACCTCACTGAAATTTTAACTCCTAGCTCCTCAAACGGTCAAAAAACTAGCCTTTTTAGACATTTTTTCCGTGAAAATAGTTGTACCCGTTAACTAGTTAGGAAAAAATGTTGAAAATCGTACCCGTTAACTAGGTAGGGACTGTATTCAAAATTAGTGAAAATTTTAACACAATTTCAACAAAATGTAACAGAATTTCAGAAAATGAAATGGAAGGTTTTGTGTGTGAACAAACAGAGTGATAATAAAATGTTTTTATACAGATGGACATTTCAAGCGATTCTAAAATGCAAATGTGTCCTACATTGAGTTATTTTGCTCGGAATGCTAAGGAGTCGAACTTCAGGGTCGAACTTTCGGAGGTTAAAACCACATTCCGTTTTAGAAATTGTATGGAATAGTCAATAGAAATGGTAATTCTGTAGTTTTTTGCTCGAATATGATGACTAATCATTGATTACCCATTAAGGAGTTTGACTCATACAGTATGAGTCATACTGTATGATCTAATGTAACAGTTTGTGTGTTAATGAAGTTATATTTCGATTTTATAAACGGGATTACAGCCGAATATGCCCGTTTTCAAACCTACACAAAAAACAAGACAATAAAAGTAATGATTGTATTTTTAAATAATGCATATTTGAGTTCTTAACTGATGCGTTTAGACATAAGCATATTATCAATTCGAATTTTAATATAAATAGATGTCAAACCTGACAAGGGATCTTGATGTCCTTAATATTTAGGGGAAATATTTCCGTAATGATGAGATTGCTATTTTATAATTAGAATTTGACTTTTTATTGTATAAAACATGGCTATATATTTTTGGATCGACATCAACTAACAGTGGTTCTAATACGGAAAACGGGGTTTATAAAGAAAATGATTTTTGGAAAATTCTGATGGGACCCGGAGGAATTGTAACGTAAAATTCAGAATTTGATGAAAACGCGTAGGTTAGTCCTTATATCTTCCAGTCTTAAATTATTACCTCCTCCATACTATTTTTCCGTTTTTTTCTAGAATTATATATGGGTGAATGTCATACATTTTTGTTGTTAATAAAAGTCTGTATGTTGATATTAACCGTTGTTCTCTCCAAGATGGGTGAGACATACCATTTACTTGAAATTCGAAAAACAAAATGTTTGATGTAATGTTGGCCACGTCGCATAATGTGTCAATGTTCCCGTTATTTTTTAACGTCAAATATTCTACACTATATTCTAAAAAATTTAATAAATAGCATTGCTGACTGACATTCTGCGGTCGGTTTTTTGTGATATTTATGATGTAAAATTACAAAAAAGTAAAATTACAAAATGTAAAATTACAATCTTGTCCAGATGCGAAGACATTATTACGTGGCAAGTCCAGGATGATTTTTGTACGTTTTATTTTTAAAACAAAAACGTTGGTTCAGGCGTTAATTTAACATGCTATTACATAATAACATCTAGGCTTATAATTGAATCATCGCTAAGTTAATTAATAAACACGAAAAATATTTAACCCCCAGACCCCCGCCTGGAGTAATATTGTATCAAACGTATATTCTGATTCATATCGAATAAAGGGGAATCGCATTATTTGAGCGTATTATTTTAAATTACTTTATGTGTTAAAATCAAAGGTTAACTTTAGTCGATCTGGCACCTAACTGCCACCTACCTTAAGTTTCTGATTCTGCAAAAACAGTACAGCAATCAAGGCTCGGCACAATTAGCTCGCTTTGGCTCGCTCAGAAGCAAAAATTTTAATGGTAGCGAGCCGAGCCGAGCCAAGCCAAGGAAATTTTCAGGGGGCCCCAGCCGAAAATTTCTTCGCTCAAAACCCGAGCCGAGTCGAGCCTAAAAAATAGCCAGTTGTGCCGAGCCTTGACAGCAATATTTGTGACTAAAAATCGAATTCTTAATCCTTCGAATACATTGTTCGAACGCCAATTGTTGAGTTTAACCCCTATTAGTAATAGGCTATTAGGCACATCACACGTACGACTTTGTTCCTAGAAGTGCCTTATACTTTTAACAAAACAAAAATATTGATATGTAGTAATTTTTTGAACGAAAATTATATAGTACAACCTCTGTCATTATGTACGGTTTTTTACAGATTTCTGTATTTGTCTTTATATACTAATTCCGCCCTTATCTGGCCGACATTGTTGCCGAAAAAATATTTGTTACGTTTTAATGGCCAAATAATGGCACAGTGCTTGACATATAAAGATAGAGCTTTCTCAGAAATTATTGCTGAAAATTCCGGATAAAGGAACGAGCGGGAATGCCGGCCAGATAACGGCGTAGGGTGTGTATGTAAAAAATACGACGTAATCTTTAACTTTTCCGAGTAATTTTCCGGTTTCAAAGATAACGGGCGGTATGTAGTTTAATGATTTTTTTGGATTTCAATTCCCGAGGCCATTTTTATGATGACATTTTTTGGAAAATCACGGACTAATGAGTGCAGCCCAATTTCTATTAGAGAGAAAAAAATAAGGGATGCCGACCTCAGAAAATCG
>SCLG01003675.1:0-16905 GCA_004367875.1 Oikopleura albicans
TCCGGTCGCTTTTCGCAGTTTGAATGACGTGGCTGTCGTCGGCGAAGATGAGTTTTACGCCACTAACGATAAATATTTTTCGCTTCGAAATCCAATTCTGCGAAATCTAGAAAATTATGCACTTTTTCGCCTTGGCTCACTGGTGCATTGCAAACACGATAATTGCTCAATTGTTACGTCATATAGTCTTGCTATGCCAAATGGAATTTCAATCCGAAAAACGAATGATCAGATAACCGGGTAACTTACAAGAAGATATAGACTCCGAAAATTTATTCACTGTGTGGAACATGTGGAAGTGTCGCGCTTTGAGCAATGTTCGTTTAATTTTAACGAATGTTTTGCATCAGCGCGACAGTTAAAGCCGTTTCATACGGTACAGTCCTCAGTTCTTCTAGAACACGTACCACTCAATGGACTGGGTACCGGCGGTACCGTACCGCAGTATATTTACCATGAACTAAAGCTTTTTAGCCTTATTTTAGCTTTCATGTTTTGAAAAAAAAAATAGATTTCCAGTCAATAAATTTGTTTTTAGCAAAACAAAAACAGAAGTATTAGTTGTGTACTGTTATGACATGGGCGTAGGGGTTTATGAGATTATGGAGAATGGCGATCTGATCAAGGGTTAGAAATTTGGTCTGTACTACACCGCCTGACGGTTTATCAGACCACTTTTGTCTTCCAAACCGGCTTGATAAACCCGTAGGTGGCCTGATAAACCCTCAGTGCGTGGGCGGGACAGGGAAACACGTTTGGGGAAAAAGTGGCCTGATAAGCTCACTGGCGGGTAAAGTGGCCTGATAAACCCTCAGACACTGTATTAACTTTGCTTAATTATGTTGCGTTCCAAATTATAACTTTATTACTAAGCGCTTAAAGTATGAGATATGTAATTTACCGTCCAAACACAGCGGGTTGCTATCCGCCCGGACCCTTTGGAGTCAACGCAATTTTTCTAACCCTCCATAGAATTACAAGCAAATGATTCCCGCGCCGGCAACAATGGACAATATGTGGATTGGCCCAGACGGTACTACATATATTGCCGGTCATCCCGCTGCCTGGAAGTTTTTACTAGCTGTGTGGTTTCCGGAGAAAGCGAAAACATACCCACCGGGATCGGAAGTTTTAAAAATGGCTCCTGGGAGTTATGAGTTTGAACAGGCCTACTTAGACAATGGACGACAATTTATCGCGTCTTCCATTGCGGTTTTCTGGAAAAATAATATTTTGATGGGATCACCAACTGCAAATTTAATGGAATGTCATAAAATAAAATAAATGCTTTGAGACTGTGTGTTTGGTTTGATTATTGGAAATCGCCATATGTTTCGGTCGAAAAACATAAGCAAACTTCGTTAAGATAACTGGTTAGGGGTGTAGATTTGCTTTTCTGTGAGTTTTATAAAATTTATATGAATTTTTTTACAAAATTTTGAGTTTAGTGCTGCATTAACCGACCTGATGCCGCCAGGCTGACGGTTTGGTCATCAAACAATGCGTTTGAAACCCTGCGTATTTATTTCTTTGTTGATTTCCGGGTCTGGTCAGAGGTCGGCACTTTTTTGGACCTTACCCGAATTGGACCCAAATGGACCCGATTTCTTTATTTCTACTTTTATTTCACTTCTCAAACTAGGGAAAACATATTTTGTGAATACTGATTATATTTGACTTGTTCGTTGACTGTTTTGTTGAAAACAAAAAATATTTTTGGACCCAAATGGACCCGATAAGACCCAAATATGCTGAAAGTTACGCAATTTTTGGGTCCAATTTGGGTCCATTTGGGTCCAATTTGCGTCTAAATCTGGGTCCAAAACGGGTCCATTAGGGTTGGGTCCACTTTTTTACAACTTTTTGCCGACCTCTGGGTCGGACTGGTTGGACAAAAAAAAACTACCGTCGTCCGGAAAAGCAAAGCCGGACAAATACGCGAGCACGAATAATATTGGCACCTTTTTTCGAAAAAAATCTACCGTGTCTGAATCATTCAGTCGCTATGAATAATTATGGTTAACTTCCTTAGATGCCTTTTTTCGAGGAAAACGAGTTTTTTTGTTCTTTTTGTTCAGAACCAATTGGCTCCATCCTTTTCAATTTATTATTTAAGATTGAGAGCTCTTGTTTCCGCGTTCACTACCGCAGTGAATAGCTTTATGCATTATAAAGTACACCCTACTCAAAGTAAGAGTAAGTTCAACCTATGAACAACGCAGCCATATCAATATTGAATCAGCGTCTTATTCAATATGCTTTTTTTTTAACCGTTGTTCACACATTAACGGAAACTTTGGGTTGCACCGTGGAAATCGCATCATTATTTTATTAGGTTTGCGTTTCAAAGAAGCAAAAAACTGTTGTAATTAAGAATTGTCGAATAGGACATGAAAAGATGTAGGTTTACATCAAAGCAAGTGGCTTGCCAACTAAAAATCAGCTTATGTCGGTGTTTCGAATCACCGTGCACGGCCGTGTGCCCTACTTTAACATGATTTTTGGATTCAAAATCGAAAAAGAAAATACAGTCATTTATTCGATCGATAAATAGTATACAGGGGTCGCCAAATAAGCGTCAATTTTTCAAAAGACGAAACCGACCCTTATTTGGCGAGCCCCTGTAATGCTCGCTGAGAATCTCAATTTGAGAATAACTGCCATTTTTTGTTTTGTATTTTTTGTGATTTTCTTATTTATTTGATTCATTAATTCATATAATATGGGGAATAATTTTGGGAATAATCCATTGCGTTTTTTTTTCATACTCTCGTGAACTCTTACCCCTTCAAAATTTTAAATAAACAAATAAAAACACGTTCTTCGAATCTGTATTGTATGAGCCACAATTTTTCTCAAAAATTATTGACCAGTGACTGGTCACCAGTCTTAACAATGACGGAATCCGAAATCGTATCTAGTTTTACAATATTCCTGATATTGAGTTGATTTTTTTGAAAAAGATTTTCTACAACAAGGCTCACAAAACTGGTTTCTCCGATTTTTGAAAAAATGAAGTTGCAAATTAATGAAAAAAAAAACAGATATCAGAAATCCCAATACAGTGAGGCTTTTTTTTTTGAGCAGCTTTGGTCATATAAAAATTAATTTTTAATGTATAAGTTACTCTAAAACAAAGCGAAAAAAACTGTTTCGGTGTTTTTTTATATCGTTAATTCTACCACTAAACTAGACTTCTGGCTTAACATTTATCTTAGTTTTTCATCTACTTTCAAGGTCGTAAATCTCGCGCATTCGCCATTTTTTGGCGTATTTCGTGAATATTATTTCATCAGATTTTTTTTTTCAAAAATAAGAGAAAACAGTTTTGTGCGCCTTGTTTAAGCGGACCGTTTTCAAAAAGAGAAACTCAATAGCATCAAAATTGCAAAACTAGATACGATATTCGATTTCGTTTTTCGCGAAGTTCACGACCTTCTGGATGGTCTGTCGTTATGGGCTGTTCAAACCAATTACCTAATCGGAGGACTCTTCGAGAGTACTTTTAAAAAAAATGCATATAAATTCGACGCATAAAGCGACCGTTATGAGCACTTTTTCTGACACGTCATGTTTGTTAACAACAGGCCATAGTATGGCCGCCATACCCGTCCTTAATTTGCGATGTTAAATTCAACAAATTGTATTTTATAAGAAGACTGTTTTTGTAGACATAAGGTTAAAATACTGAAAATATAATACAGTCCCTAACCATTTATCGGACGTTTTCGGTTCTCGAAAATAGCGTCCGATAAATGAGTAAGCGTCCGATGAATGAGCGTCCGATAAATGGTGAAGGACTGTACTGTATTTCAGAGTGTATGTTATTAAAACATCATATTTTTAAATGAAATAATTTATTAAATTAAGATATAAGTAACTACAGAAAAATAACTCATATGTTCAATATTTGTTTTGTACAGTATAATTTTTTGTATAACCAGTTATTCGTTTTTATATGTTAATGTATTACAACCTTGTCGGTAAATCATTGCCAAAAATTCTTATATGTACACTTAGCTCCTGTATTATCTTACATCAAACTTTCCTAATCCTGGATTAATTACGTAGGTAAGTTAAGTGTACTATTTTTTAAGATTAAAACAATTACAAAAAATGCATCGTCTAAATGTCATCTTTAGTTTTATTATTTTTCCTTCAAAGTTTTGAAATTGAAAATTGTACAATTGAGATCATATTAAAGGGATATACAAGGTGGACCAGCATCCACAAAAAAAACAGACAGATGTATTTTACACTAGATGGAAGATTATGTCGGTATTAAAAAGCGCATCATTTTAATTAAAAAAAAAAATCAAAGAAAAGCAATAATTTAAGTAAAAATGAAAATGGTTATTTGCGGGTCGGGTACCAACTTTTTTACTCGGATATGACCCGATTTTTTCATCCGACATTGTTTTTGGTCTCGGGTCTGAATCGATCTTTTCAACCGCGAAATACGGGTCGGGTAAAATAAAAATTGAATGTGTTATCACTTAATTATAACTTATAATGCTTAAATCAAATTGATCTGTAAATATTCGGTATATTTCGTAATTTTTTGGTGTTTATTCAATGAATTTGGTGTTCAATTATCATCTAGAGTACCACACATCTTATCTATTTCAATGAAGTACGGTCTATATTAAACTAGTGTGCGTGAAGAGTTACGATTTACATTACAAATTGCCTCTAACGTCTGTTTTAACTATTTTTCAGTAAACCATGATACGTGAATACCGACACGAGAGACGCTAACAAGCAGCAAAGCGGAGTAGCTCATCTGTGGCGCGCGAATCATGTTGAGAAATATTCGCGCACCGCTGATTGGCTACTCTGCTTGGCTGTTTTAGCGTCTCTTGTGTCCGGATTCGCGTATAACCTTTGCCTAATACTTAACACAGACACTATCACATTCTAACGACACAATGTAAATGCTTTTCACGCAAACATTAGCTATACAATAAAAGCTGGTACATTATTTTAAACAAAAAAAAAATGTAGCGTCCTCTATTGTTCATACTGTATTGTTTTTGAAAGCAGTTGAGGATTATTAAACGCCAGCGGGTTTTGTTTTTATTACTTCATCACCGGTTTCGCCATTGGGCCCTTCAGGTAGTGCGGTGTACTCAATTGAATATGCTTTTGCCACATAAAGCTTTGCTAACTCTAAACGACGATGAATAAACCAACAACTTACCAGAAAACTCAGCGACGTCATAAGTCCAAGTACGAAAAATATTATAAGGAAAAAAGACCGAAATTCTTTGATAAAACTGCTATGTTCAGGGTTCGAAATCAAAATTATTTGTTTTTTTCTCAAAATTGTTTGAATTTATACTGCACGTGGTAATTATTAGATGACGGTGATACGCGAAACAGGCCACGAGAGACATCAAGGAGCACCCAGGCAGTGTAGTTAGTGGCATGTGAATATTTACTAAGCCGTCCTGCTACTTGGTGTCTCTAGTGCCCGAATTCGCGTATCACCAATGGTAAATTAAGTATTTACCCAATACCGTCAAGTAGCATTTATAAATATTTACTTAATTACGAAATATGACAAACATATACAGTCCTTACTCACAAGACGGACACTCTTTGTGGAAAAGTGTCCCCAAAACAGTCGACAATACTGACACTTTGTGACAATGCACCTCAATACGGACGCTCTTTTCGATAATCAAAAACGTCCGTATGGGAAGTAAGGACGGTAGTATTCTTCGGTCAGAAATGTCCCGAAATTTATTTATTATTTTGTCAAAAAAAAATTTTGCCAATAAAATTATATAATTTTTCATTAAAAAGTTGGAACGTAATACCAAGAGAAACTTTGTTTTTAATTTAGACAATATTACATCGGATTTTATTTTAGGATTTTAATTTTTGAAGCGCCGTCAAAAGCGGAAATCGAACCCGGACTATGGAAACAATCATCCTCGGGCAGTTGTTCCACGAGATTTTCTTTGAAGGATACCTTTTTACTTTTTATATCAAATTATCGCCGCTATTTGCTTACTCAAAGCTGGTAATACTGGTCTAAAATGGCCAAAAACTTATGAATCATACATTTGGACGTTGGAAAATTATGTCCAAAAAATGTTTGTGAAAAAAAATCAGTTACAGTTGGTGTGGTAACGTGTTGACACGTAACAAATTGACAGTTTGGAACGAAGTGACACTTTTTGCGAGTTTTTTGGGTAAAAATAGGGAAAAAGTGACGGAACGAAGTGACAGTTTGAAACGAGTTGACAGTTTTTGATGAAAAAATCCGAAACGAAAGTGTCAACTTGTTACCAGACCAACTGTATTGCGTTGGCCAGGGAGTGGAAATATGCTGATCCGGTACACATACTGATAGTGTGAATTTAATATTGTACAAACTGGTTAACTTCCAAGGGCCAGTTTTCGCACGGATTTTAAAAATGTGCAACTTTGTTTTTTTTCGAAGTTTATCAAAAAAAGATTGGGAAAAAGCATCTTTATGGCGTTTCATTTGCATTTTAATTTTTTGGGACCTTTTTCTATAGGATTTTTTTTTTAATGCTGCCACATCAAAGCTTCCCTTCGGAGTTAAGTTTGGCGAGAACATTCTAAGTTCAAATTTATGCAACTTGAATGAACTCAAAAACATATGTGACGCATTTCCTTAAGGTACGTTAGAACATGGTTATTAAAAAGACTACAGCCGCAACAGTGGTTAGTCGTGTTACGTAACATAACGTATGTTTCTAACGACTGTAAATTGTCACAGAACAGACTGTACGAAAAATAAACTAATGTCATTTCTGTCGGTTTTTCATTCCAGATTAATTGTTGTTTTTGATTTGGCAAATAAATAATGAAATACATTTTCGGATCGTACAAATCATTTGTAACAAATCAAACCGAACGACAGTAATTTAAGGGCTCCTGAAACGTTCAAAAATTGTTTCAGTTAAGTTCAAAAATATGTTATACAAATGTATACAATTGTTGTATTTCAATTGCTTTGATTTTAACACTAACTCCGTTAATAGTTAAACAAACACGAGTTTGACTTTCGGATTGCGACCCGAGTATTACCCGCGGGTTGGACAACTTTTTTTTATCTAGGGTAAACTCGGGTAAAAAGTTACCCGCGGGTGGGAATGGGGTAGGGTTCGGTAACCGATTTCGGGTTAAAATCCTGTTAAAAGTGGGTTTGGGATCGGGGTCAACACCGTCAAATTTAAAGTTTACCCGAGTTTTTATCCGGCTCGGGTAAAAGACGGGTAACTTACCCGAGTTTTACCCGAGGGTACGCAATCGGGTAGGGCAGTACAATTTTTCCAAAATTCGACCTCTGAGCCTAACCATGTTTGGATCTAAGAGTTAGGTAATTCGTGAAAGTTTGGACTACACTAATCACTCTAGATTGTATGTAATCAAAAATCCCGGCCAATCCGAGTATTTTTGAAAGTTTAGGTGAGCACAATACCTAAGTTGTGGTCACGTAAACTTTCATTTTTTTATCTTATTACATTTTTTTATCTTAAAATGTCCAAAAATCTGTTTAAATGGGATACTCGGTAAAAGATGTAACAAAAGCAAGTATGCAACATTGAATATAAAATAATCATCGGACGTAGAGCTTAACCAGACTGATAATTTATATAAGCGCCTTGCGCTGTTATCTGGCCACTTTGATCCAGAAAATTACCCAAGTTAATGTTCCTGGAACACATAGTTTCAATATAAAGCGCAGTTGAAATCGAAGTTGTTGGAAAATTTTAACCACAGTGCAAGACCATCGATTATTGTGACCAGATAACGGCGAAGGGGATTATTCAGTGTCTAGTCCAAATGACCAGTCGTACAGTAATAACACCATTAGTTTGATATTCATTATTATTTTCATAACGGTTATTTCTGTATTTCCGGTCACCGGATGCACCGTGAGGGGTTGGCCGTCAAAAGCTGTTTTGGTGGTTTTTAGTACGTATACAATAAACTAAATAATAAAATATTAATCTGTCGTTGAGCTCTTAAAATGAATGCTTAAAATTTTAATGACGCGATATGTGTTGAGTATGCACCGTAGTTGGCCCACGAAAAGTCCATATCCTTTTTCATTTTAACCCTAGACCGCGTAGTCGTCATGCCTAGCTAGTTGGCCAGTTTTCAATATGATATACATCTTTTATAATAAAAGGTATAACAAAATGCTTTAACTCCCAGAGGGAAAAATGTGCAAAATTGCACAATACGCCCTAAATCGACCTAAAATTCTAGTAAACCAGGCTTATCGAACCAGGCTTATCGCTAAAACACGGGTCTAGTCAAATGTCATGAGAATAAATATAAAGTTTAATAACTATAAACGGAATTGTTAAAAAAAAATCCACCTTAACTCCCAGGGGAAAGTGCGTGTATATAGACACACAACTTGTTTTTTCGTCGATTTAAGGCATATGGATGCCCCGTAGGGCAAAACGGGTATTGCTGACCCCCCTCAACTTTTCGAAAAAATTACATTGACTGAATATTTTTTTGCGTAGGTTGGAGATTTCAAACAGCTCTCTAGGGGGCCCTGTGGCCCAAATCAATTTCTGAATAGTCAGATCGACGTCGTTTGACGAGCTCTACAACTTGGTTTTACCAGTTTTTTTTTAATTATTGCGAATTATTGCAATTTTTTAAGTGTGTGTTTATATACACACATTTTCCCCCTACGGGTTCCCAAAAACTCGTTCCCCCTGAGAGTTAAAATGGATATAACGGATCATATGCACCTCGGGGCCGTTAAGAGTTAAGACTCAAACCAATCAATCATGAGAAGAAATTTGGTTATCTAAAAATTGCTTGTTCAAAAGTTATTTACGATTGAAAAACTACGGTAGACAGATGTGTCCACACTGCGCGGTCTAGGGTTAACCTACAAAATATGTTATGTTACTTTATTTTTGGAGAAATACATTTGAGATTGTTTTTTTTTGTGTTTCATGGTACAATTATCATAAAATAAAAACCACCTTTGACATTTAGAGTTCTTCAGTTGATAACTTGCCCTTGTTTCACCTTTTTGCGGATAATTCCATTTAACCAGACTTGTGCATTTTTCCTATTTCGACTTTCCTGTTTTGTTGTTCAATTTTTCGTTTTATATTTAAAGTAGTCTATTTTAAATAGATAATAGTTTTTTAATATATTTAATTTAACAAGATAACGGTACAAAGATGCGTAAATGAGAGCACTACAGTAGTGACTCTACCCATATATGTCATAATAGGCTAATTAAAACCCAAAAGTGATTTTTTTTATTGGCGGATTTTTTGATTAAAGTTGGTGATGTAACGAGTTGACACTTTCGTTTCCAATTTTTTCGTCAAAAACTGTCAACTTGTTTAACTTTGTCAACTTGTTACGTCAGTTTTGCCCCTTTTTTGCCTATTTTTGTCCAAAAAACGCCCAAAAACTGTCAACTTGTTTCACTTTGTCAACTTGCTATGTGTCAACTCGTTACGTCACCAACTGTATACGGGTTTGAGGGGTAACAAAAAAACAAAGCCTATTCCGTTCTGAAATTTTCCCTTTTTATCCGTTTTTGTAAGATTGAACCATTCCTTGTAACCCTTCTTCTAAATCACAGAAACAACATATAAACTTTTTTTCAATCAAAATGATCATTTATATCTTAACCACAAGTGTCCAGGTGCGCGTACAAATGACCAAAAAAGTCAAAAATTCAAAATGACTACTGGCGACCATGTATGAATGTTTTTAATCAAATAAAAATGCCCCATGACCACTCCTCACCAATTCTTGACCAGAAAATAATTTTTTTTCAATTTTTGACCATTTTCAAAGATTTGTGAACTGTTACTATGGCTCAAATGACTAAACGTTATTTGCGACATATTCAATCAGATCTTTGGGCAACCCATCGTTTTTCAACAATTTCTATCTCATCAGCGTGTCAAAATGTTATTACACCTGTTTAAGTTTTATTTTTAAATGACGGATCCCATATTAGAAAAAATAGAGGTTGACCTAATTTAAAGGATGTTTGGAAAATCTATTTTTGAAGTTAATTTTACGAGATAAAGGCATATTTCTCTTACATATTTTATTTACATATTTTCACTTTCTGGCCAATCGGATATCCGTATTCTCCTAGTGTAATGAATACTAGTACAGTCTTTTCTCCTATAAGGGACGTTTTCGGTTCTCGAAAAAGCGACCGTCATGGGATAAATGTACGTCAAGGGATAAGTATCCGGGATAAGCGTCCGTCAAAGGATAAGCGCGGGTAATGGTATTGGTAGCTCTATCCGGAAAAGTGGCCCTTAACGAATAAGGGCCCTTATAGAATAATTGACCCTTAAATATTTTCACAGAAATAGCGTCCGTTATGGGATAAACGTCGGTTATGGGAGTAAAGACTGTAGTTTCAAGAACAATAATTTTCCAAAAAATGCCCATTAACTATGCTCAAAAATAGGTTATATATTTTGGTGCCACCGCATCAAAGCTTTTCCATCGGATTTAACCGCCAAACCGACGTGAACTTACGCACGACCTACGGATTTTTAAAACTATCCTTCGTCAAGCCAATTTTCGTCCGTTAAATTTAATCTCGTATTCTCGGTTGAATTATATTTGAGATTAAACTCGGTTGTGAAGGTTATATTCCTTTTGCTGCAATAATCGCCTCGAAATCCAAAATAATAATTGTCAAAAACGTCATCAAATAGCATCCTACAACCGCCGTAACACGTGTGGACTAAAACGCCACAGATTTTTTCATCCGATTCGTCAATACTGTCGGTGGCTAATGCTCTGTACCTTTTTTGAACAAAATCATTAGTATGATAATTCTAGATATAATGGCCTAACCGTTAGGGCCTAACGTAAGCCAGTGTGTACAAACTGAATTGTAAAACCAGTAAAGTCCATTTTTGTCACACCTTTGTTGTTAGCTTTGGTGTTAGCTAATCTTATCAAGGATGGCCAAGTTCATTTGACCATCAAATTCTAGAAATAAATAATTCCCATAAATATATTAAGGACCGGTCAGTCATGTTGTGTACAAAGTGAACCCAAAAATCAGTGATGTCCATTTTTGTCACATTTTTGATGTTTTTATTACAATTTAAGGCGTTAGCTAATGATATCAAGCATGACCAAGTTCATTTGGCCATCAAATTCTAGAAATTTTGGTGCTTGAAAATTTCAATAAAAACTTAAATTTATAAAAATGTCCATACAACTTTTCAAAAATAAATATGCTTAACTTATTNATAAATAATAGTTCAATATTAAGGAACGGGCGAGAATCGATCGCTCCATGTGGAAAAAAAAGGAGAAAAAAGAAACTGCTCTCTTCCGTCTCATCATCGGTTCATTTCAACCCAAAAACTCAAAAAAAGAGATTTGTCATTTCCTTGTCACCGATTTAAAAAAGAAATAAAACAAATGAATTTAACTTATATTTTTATGATTTCGGTCGGATCTGTTTATGGTGAAGTTTGTGAGGAACAAGTTCGATTACGACGATGTATATTATGTGCAAGGAATCTTTTGAAGAAAACACCTTTAATAATCATTTTTATGTTATACCGGATTAACCTCATGAAAATCGGCCGAGCGTTTCGAGTAAACCGTGTCGGCGTATTTTAAGATCATATAAAGACCAATTTTCCCTTTTTATGTTGAACTACCGGTTGAGTTTCATGAAATTCTTTACGTAGAGGCGTATTTATGATTTTTTTTTTGAATATTTAGAGACATTTTTTCGCAGAAAATCCGAGATTTACCGGATTTCAGCTCTACCGGAAATGAAATTTTCACGAGAAAGTGATAATAGTACAGAGATTTAATAGGTTAAAATATGTGCGTGTTTTTAACACCTGCACTCCCGTCCTTAATCTTCTGTTGCGCGCCCGACAATGCCCTATGATACTGATGTTTGCAACTAATGGGTCAGGCCGTGTCTAATTATTCCAATAAGTCCATAAAATCTAAAATATGAGCTGGATTTTATATATTTATGGGGATTGTTAGTCACGGTCAAATTTGCGTATAATAAGATGTATAAGATGTATAGTACTAAAACCGGTAACCGGATGTAAATTTTTCGATCGGTTAATCGAAAATTTATTTGAACAAAACATTACTGTGATTATCAGTGTGATAGGCACTTTTCTCGATTTCGAGATTTTAGTCAAATAATTGAAACCAATGCCGTATGGCACAGCGCTCAGCTTGAAATAAATATTTTAGATATTAATAATAAGCGTGAAAACTTCCAAACCTTGAAATTTTATAAAGAGCAAAAGATATCACACCAAAAAAAGCTAAATCAATAGCACCAACAGTACTAAACTAATTGATGACGATTAAAAAAATAATTATTAAATTAAATTTCTAACAAAAAAAAAATGTGGCATGAATTGTGATTTTTATCAAGTTTTGCGATCAAGTTTTTCGGAACATTCTTGATTACCGTCATGTACAAATTAGACATTATGTCTAGAATTTGATGGTCAAATAAACTTGGCCATCCTTGATAACATTAGCTAACATCCTGTAACAAAACATCAAAATGTTACAAAAATGGACTTTACTGGTTTTTTTTTATTCCGTTTGGCTGAACCCTCCTTACGGTAGGGCATGATATCTAGAATTATCTTACTATTGATTTTGTTCAAAAAGGGTACAGAGCATTAGCCACCGACAGTATTGACGAATCGGATGAAAAAATCTGCGGCGTTTTAGTCCACACGTGTTACGGCGGTTGTAGGATGCTATTTGACGACGTTTTTGACAATTATTATTTTGGATTTCGAGGCGATTATTGCAGCAAAAGGAATATAACCTTCACAGCCGAGTTTAATCTCAAATATAATTCAACCGAGAATACGAGATTAAATTTAACGGACGAAAATTGGCTTGACGAAGGATAGTTTTAAAAATCCGTAGGTCGTGCGTAAGTTCACGTCGGTTTGGCGGTTAAATCTGATCGAAAAGCTTTGATGCGGTGGCACCAAAATATATAACCTATTTTTGAGCATAAATAATGGGCATTTTTTTTTTGGAAAATTATTGTTCTTGAAACTACAGTCTTTACTCCCATAACCGACGTTTATCCCATAAGGGACGCTATTTCTGTGAAAATATTTAAGGGTGAATTATTCTATAAGGGCCCTTATTCGTTAAGGGCCACTTTTCCGGATAGAGCTACCAATACCATGTAAACCCGTTTCAGTACAAGTGTCAAAAATAATCCATTCTAATAGAAAACTGACACATAAAATTAACATTTTAAAATTAAACAAACTTGTTTGTTACAAATGTGTCCCAAATTGACCTCATGAGCCGCGCTTATCCCTTGACGTACATTTATCCCTTGACGATCGCTTTTTCGAGAACCGAAAACGTCCCTTATAGGAAAAAGACTGTACTAGTATCCATTACACTAGGATAATACGGATATCCGGTTGGCCAGAAAGTGAAAATAAAATATGTAAGAGAAATATGCCTTTGTCTCATAAAGTTAACTCTCAGGGGAAGGGTTTTTTGATAACCCCTAGGGAGAAATTGTGTACACGTATGCACACACTTAAAAATTCACAATAATTCGCAATAATTTAGTAAAACTGGTAAAGCCAAGTTGTAGAACTTGACAAACTACGTCGATCTGACTATTAAGCAATTGATTTGGGCCACCAGGGCCCCCTAGAGAGCTGTTTGAAATATCCAACCTTCGCAAAAAAATACCGCCAATTTTATCGAAAAGTTGCGGGGACTCAGCGATACCAATTCTGCCCTACGGGGCCTCTTTATGCCTTAAATGGACGAAAAACCAAGTCGTGTGTATATATGGACACAATTCCCCCTGCGAGTTAACTTCAAAAATAGATTTTCCAAACATCCTTTAAATTAGGTCAACCTCTATTTTTCTAATATGGGATCCGTCATTTAAAAATAAAACTTAAACAGGTGTAATAACATTTTGACACGCTGATGAGATAGAAATTGTTGAAAAACGATGGGTTGCCAAAAGATCTGATTGAATATGTCGCAAATAAGGTTAAGTCATTTGAGCCATAATAACAGTTCACAAATCTTTGAAAATGGTCAAAAATTGTAAAAAAAATCATTTTCTGGTCAAGAATTGGTCAGGAGTGGTCATGGGGCATTTTTATTTGTTTAAAAACATTCATACATGGTCGCGAGTAGTCATTTTGAATTTTTGACTTTTTTTGGTCATTTGTCCGCGCACCTGGACACTTGTGGTTAAGATATAAATGGTCATTTTGATTGAAAAAAAGTTTATATGTTGTTTCTGTGATTTAGAAGAAGGGTTACAAGGAATGGAGTTCAATCTTACAAAAACGGATATAAAGGGAAAATTTCAGAACGGAATAGGCTTTGTTTTTTGTTACCCCTCAAACCCGTATACAGTTGGTGACGTAACGAGTTGACACATAACAAGTTGACAAAGTGAAACAAGTTGACAGTTTTGGGACCTATTTGGGCAAAACTGACGTAACAAGTAGACAAAGTGAAACAAGTTGACAGTTTTTGACGAAAAAATTGGAAACGAAAGTGTCAACTCGTTACGTCACCAACTGTAATCAAAAAATTCGCCATTAAAAAAATCACTTTTGGGTTTTAATTAGCCTATTATGACATATATGGATAGAGTCACTACTGTAGTGCTTTCATGTACGCATCTTTGCAAAGCTTTGTACCGTTATCTTGTTAAATTAAATATATTAAAAAACTATTATCTATTTAAAATAGACTACTTTAAATATAAAACGAAAAATTGAACAACAAAACAGGAAAGTCGAAATAGGAAAAATGCACAAGTCTGGTTAAATGGAATTATCCGCAAAAAGGTGAAACAAGGGCAAGTTATCAACTGAAGAACTCTAAATGTCAAAGGTGGTTTTTATTTTATGATAATTGTACCATGAAACAAAAAAAACTTACTTCTCAAAAATGAAGAAACGTAAGATATTTTTTAGGTTAACCCTAGACCGCGCAGTGTGGACACATCTGTCTACGGTAAATTTTCTATCGTAAATAACTTTTGAACAAGCAATTTCTTTAGATAAAAAAAATTTCTTCCCATGATTGATTGGTTTGAGCCTTAACTCTCAACGGCCCGAGGGGCATATGATCCGTAATATCCATGTTAAGCTGGAATTTTTTCTCAAGTCCCAGGGGGAAGTGCGTGTATATAGACACGCAACTTGTTTTTTTCGTCGATTTAAGGCATATGGAGGCCCCGTAGGGCAAAACGGGTATTAGTGACCCCCCCCCTCAACTTTTCGAGAAAATTCAATTGACGGTGTTTTTTGCGTAGGTTGGAGATTTCAAACAGCTCTATAGGGGGCCCTGGTGGCTCAAATCAATTTCTAAATAGTCAGATCGACGTAGTTTGACGAGCTTTACAACTTGGCTTTACCATTTTCGGTCGATTTAGGGCGTCTTGTGAAATATTGCACATTTTCCCTCTGGGAGTTCAAGCATTTTGGTTATACCTTTTATTATAAAAAATGTATATCATATTGAAAACTGACCAACTAGCTAGGCATGACGACTACGCGGTCTAAGGTTAAAATGAAGAAGGATATGGACTTTTTGTGGGCCAACTACGGTGCATACTCAACACATATCGCGTCATTAAAATTTTAAGCATTCATTTTAAGAGCTCAACGACAGATTAATATTTTATTATTTAGTTTATTGTATACGTACTAAAAACCACCAAAACAGCTTTTGACGGCCAACCCCTCACGGTGCATCCGGTGACCGGAAATACAGAAATAACCGTTATGAAAATAATAATGAATATCAAACTAATGGTGTTATTACTGTACGACTGGTCATTTGGACTAGACACTGAATAATCCCCTTCGCCGTTATCTGGTCACAATAATCGATGGTCTTGCACTGTGGTTAAAATTTTCCAACAACTTCGATTTCAACTGCGCTTTATATTGAAACTATGTGTTCCAGGAACATTAACTTGGGTAATTTTCTGGATCAAAGTGGCCAGATAACAGCGCAAGGCGCTTATATAAATTATCAGTCTGGTTAAGCTCTACGTCCGATGATTATTTTATATTCAATGTTGCATACTTGCTTTTGTTACATCTTTTACCGAGTATCCCATTTAAACAGATTTTTGGACATTTTAAGATAAAAAAATGTAATAAGATAAAAAAATGAAAGTTTACGTGACCACAACTTAGGTATTGTGCTCACCTAAACTTTCAAAAATACTCGGATTGGCCGGGATTTTTGATTACATACAATCTAGAGTGATTAGTGTAGTCCAAACTTTCACGAATTACCTAACTCTTAGATCCAAACATGGTTAGGCTCAGAGGTCGAATTTTGGAAAAATTGTACTGCCCTACCCGATTGCGTACCCTCGGGTAAAACTCGGGTAAGTTACCCGTCTTTTACCCGAGCCGGATAAAAACTCGGGTAAACTTTAAATTTGACGGTGTTGACCCCGATCCCAAACCCACTTTTAACAGGATTTTAACCCGAAATCGGTTACCGAACCCTACCCCATTCCCACCCGCGGGTAACTTTTTACCCGAGTTTACCCTAGATAAAAAAAAGTTGTCCAACCCGCGGGTAATACTCGGGTCGCAATCCGAAAGTCAAACTCGTGTTTGTTTAACTATTAACGGAGTTAGTGTTAAAATCAAAGCAATTGAAATACAACAATTGTATACATTTGTATAACATATTTTTGAACTTAACTGAAACAATTTTTGAACGTTTCAGGAGCCCTTAAATTACTGTCGTTCGGTTTGATTTGTTACAAATGATTTGTACGATCCGAAAATGTATTTCATTATTTATTTGCCAAATCAAAAACAACAATTAATCTGGAATGAAAAACCGACAGAAATG
>SCLG01003678.1:0-10715 GCA_004367875.1 Oikopleura albicans
TGGGCAAGCAAATTTACCAAGATCGACACAATTTGCCCCGAATGGCTCCCCATTTACGCGAATATGTTTTTTTGACTTCAACGCGTTGTACTTATTTTGCCAAAAACTGGAATTCCCAACAACGCCAGGTATTTGCTGGGAGCGGAAAGATAAGTCAGAAACCCATCATTTTTTCTACAAACGAGTCATGTCTACCGGATTCAGTTTGGAATGCTATCAATGGCTTTTATTCATGCAAGACACTTGTGAAGACTTGGTTGATAACAATGGTGACCGCGTGAAATTAGATCACAAATACTTTCGAGGTGAAAAGAAATTTGGACTATTTGAAATTGATGGTTATGCTAATGTCGACGGTCAACACGTCTTTTTAGAATATTTGGGTTGCTACTGGCACGGCGGTTGTACTAATCCTTCGTGCAAAGATAAGAAACCCCTGAAAAAAGACGAGAAATGGGAGACCAAAAAAGATTTTTTGCAACAAAATGGCAAATTAATTTTCATCAGAGGATGTGTTTGGAAAGAACAAAAATCAAGCATGCAATTGAAAAGATACCCTACTCCAGATATGCCGTACATTATGAATAATTATGGAAATGAAAACGACATCATCCGGGGAATTTCTGATGGATCGCTATTCGGATTTATTGTTGCTGATGTTTCCACTCCTGAATGGCTACTCAAAGAAATTTTACCGATTAATTTTCCACCCGTAATCACTCGCTCAAAAATTGACGAAACGTGGCTGTCTGAGTACATGAAAACACGAATAAATGCAAGAGGTACAAAATTGAGCAAAGAACCTACACTGTTACAAACATACAACGGCAAACAAGTTCTGCTTTACACCCCTTTGGCNATTTGGACAATAAGCAATGTGAAGACAACAATTGACAAATTTGGACTGGCTGAAAAATTTTATTTGTAACTCTTTTCTGTAACGTGTACATTTTAACTAATAAACTCAGTTAATCAAAAAAACGTCCATTTTTACTCAAAAAGCAGGAAAAAGTAGTGAGGCAAACAGGAATGTAACCAGATTTGTCGAAAACGCCCTGAAGTTGGTGTTGTTCGAAAACCTTGGCAAGTAATTGAGGTCTTGTTGTTTCTTTCAGTTCAGCCAAGAGAGACATGAAATCAGATTCGTTGTTAATTATTTGCTGTTTGTTGAAAGCCAGAGATCTTTGTGACCAAACAAATTGCAATTCTTCTAGAAAATAAATGAAATTTTCATTATTTCAGTATTTTTGAATAATTTAAATCATATTTACCTGAAGGATGTGCCATAATGAATGAACAATCCAATTGAATTCTAAATGGTGGGGTAAGCATCTCGCCCAGTTCTTCCATTTGATCACGTATTGAAAGGTCAGAATTGAAAAAGTTGTGAAACGCAATATTTTCTGCTGAAGTGACTTTATGCCGATATTTGGACGGAAAATAGCAATAATCGGTCACTTGATTTGCGAGCCCTTTTGTTCGTATAAAATTGACTACCAACTCAGACAACTCTTTCTCACGCATAGCTGCAACTTCTTTTTCTTCACGAATCAGAGAACGTACACCATGTTTTTCAAATTCAGTGAAACCCATCTTAATAATCATATAACGTTAATTTACAAGTATTCACCGTTTAATTGTAAAGGTTTGCAGGTAACACGGTCAGATTGAACTTGCAGTTTACAAAAAATGTCACTCAAAGCTACTTTTTGTAACGTCATTCTCGTCATTTCTTGGTCTTTGTTTCGCCGCAAATTATTGATTTGCACTTTTTGAATAGGAGCATCATCATCAAGCAACACTGATTGAAACGTACCCATTGTAAATTCATTTTTGTGTGGGACACCTTTGGTAGACTTTTTGAGATCATCTTTTTCCACATCGTAGCATTGGTACATTTTGTTGGTCAATGCGATCATAGTCCCAGAACTGCATTCCCATTCAACTAAATAACACTTTTAGTTTTTATAATTCATTTTATGATTTCTAAATATACAATAGTATGATAAACTTACTTTTCATTTTTCCTGGGAACTTTTCATCTTCGATAGTATCTTCTAGAACGAACCATGTGCCCCAAATCTTTTCAAACTCCGGTAACAATTCTGGTTTCACAAGGGGAAATAATGTGGCTTTAAGACGTCCTCGGCGCGTATCTTCTTCAATAGGTCCAGTTTCGGTAAAGGCTAATAATAAAATTATTATTTACTATACATTTTGTCAGTTATATTGTAGTTATAGAATTGTATACTTACAAATTGCAAGTGAATCGGTATCGCAATAATTCAGCACAAAACTGCCCGGTTTGAGGTATCGCCACAAAACGTTGTATACAAAATTCAGGAAATGTAGTTTCGAATTCTGAAGGATTGCTTTTGCCATAACGAGCGGTTTGTCGTCTTTGATCTTTTGTTTATTGCGATTGATTTCCACAAACTCGTGTTCGCCATTTTCTTGCGTCAGCAGATTTTCACCTTTGAAGAAAGGTGATCGAGACTCCCTGGCCAATGTTCTATCGTCTCCAAGTATTGTTTCGGTATGTTTTGAGACGTTCTCACCCATTTTACCATAACCACTAGAATTGTTTCACTATTTATATATATTGTACTCAAAATATACTTAAATTGTTCAATTATAAAATTTAAATTATATTTTTTTTAACTTACGAGTTTCCAATAATCTTGTAAGCCAGTTCTAAGCTTTCGTTTCCGGCTTTTTTGGCGGCAATTCTACCATTTGTTATTTTTTCCACAAACGGCTCGAGAACAACAGCTGGTGAATATTGAACAAATCGGGTCACGTTACAAATTTCCATTCCAAGTTCAAGGTAAAACTTTGCCAAAGGAGTATAGAGTAGAACTTGTTTACCATTGTATGTTTGTAGCAATGTAGGTTCTTTGCTCAGTTTTGTACCTTTTGCATTTAAACGTTCTTTCATGTAGTCGGACAGCCATGTTTCATCAATTCTCGTACGAGTGATTACGGGTGGGAAATTAATCGGTAAAATTTGCTCAAGCAACCATTCTGGAGTGGAAACATCAGCAACAATAAACCCGAATAGGGATCCATCAGAAATACCTCGGAGGATGTCGTTTTCATTTCCGTAATTATTCATAATGTACGGCATATCTGGAGTAGGATATCTTTTCAACTGCATGCTTGATTTTTGTTCTTTCCAAACACATCCTCTAATGAAAATTAATTTGCCATTTTGTTGCAAAAAATCTTTTTTGATCTCCCATTTTTGGTCTTTTTTCAGAGGTTGTTTGTCTTTGCAGGACGGATTAGTACAACCACCGTGCCAGTAGCAACCCAAATATTCTAAAAAGACGTGTTGGCCATTAACATTGGCATAACCATCGATTTCAAACAATCCAAATTTCTTTTCACCTCGGAAGTATTTGTGATCCAATTTCACGCGGTCACCATTATTATCAATTAAATCTTCACAAGTATCTTGCATAAATAAGAGCCATTGATAGCATTCCAAACTGAATCCGGTAGACATAACTCGTTTGTAGAAAAAATGATGGGTTTCTGACTTATTTTTCCGTTCCCAACAAATTCCTGGCGTTGTGGGGAATTCCAGTTTTTGGCAAAACAAGTACAACGCGTTGAAGTCAAAGAAGCAAATTCGCGTGAATGGGGAGCCATTTGGGGCAAATTGTGTCGATCTTGGTAAATTAGGTTGCCCAGTTAAATCCGTCATCCTATGAAAGCAGTTGACCAAGCCACCAAACAAGTTGATGCGGAATAATTCTCGAATATCGCTGTTGTCTGGTTTTTTGTCTTTTTCATTCGACGTGGCAACTTCTTGTTTCTTGCGGTTTCCTTGAAATGAATGCGACAGCGGCGCTTCTTCAGCATAAGATTTAAATTGACAAAGAGACGCAAATCCTGGTAGAGTCAAACATATTGCTGGATCCATCTGAAATATAGCAAAGAAATTGCTAAATGCATTGTTTATAGCCAAGGTCAGCGGATATGTGTCAAGCTGATTGTAGAATTTTAGCCAGCACGCAAAATTGAACATTTTTTCTGGATGACCTTGAGGTAAAACAAAACGGCGCTCATATTCAGTTTTGGCTTTAACATACTCTTCAACTGAGACGTTCGATCCTTTCAACTCAGAATAGAATTGTTCATGCGAAGGGAAGTCCAGTTGTTGGTACAATTCTTCGACACTATTGAATGCACTGTACGGGTAGATTGATTTCTCCTCAACAACTCCATTTTGTTTAAGGTATTTTGACAAGCTAACTGGCGTCGAGAATTTTATTGCGTCTTTGAACACCATATTGTCGGTTGCGATTGAAATATAATTCTGATCTTTTTTGATAATGGAAACCTCGGAGCGTCTTTTTAGTTCCGGCAGAAGGTATGGAGCAAGCACGGTCAAATCGTATGAAGCTGAAAAAATATTATACTTTTGAAAACTTCTGTTTAAAATATCCTGTTTGTTGAAAACATCCCCTCTGCTAAAAACACCCCCTGTTGAAAACAGCCCCCTGTAGAAAACACCCCCCTGTTGAAAACACCCCTCTGTAGAAAACACCCCCCTGTTGAAAACACCCCCATGTTGAAATAATAATCACAAACCTGAATTAAAACCCCAAACGTCGAGTTTCATGTACTTTTGAAGTTTGTTTGCCCATGACTTCAATTTGGTACGTTCTTTCAATTTTTTGGCTTCGTCATTTGCGGCCACATCTAATTTAGACAAACAGTCGTTGAAAAAAGACGGTAATGAACGTTCATGAATTTCGTAATGTTTTTCGAGTTCATCAACAAATTGTGTTACAATTAGTGCCGCTGATTCGTGAGAACTGTCGGTTCTGACGAAACATTCTTGTTTTCCGGAATTACTTGCAACAGCGATTGACAAGAGCTTGTGGACGGCTAATACTCGCTGATTTTTCGATGGGTCATCTTGAACCAAACTCTCAAAGGCTTCAATGTCAAAAGCTGTTATATACGTTTTTCTGAATTTCAGGGCTTCCACGGGAAGGTATTTGCCTTCGACCAATTGTTTAAGCAAGTATTCGTCTTCACCAAAACTTCGGCCGACTGTTTTAGTCACTGGTTGGTCGGTACATGTGAGATGATGACGAGTCAAATTCCCACGTTTATTTGTTTGGTATTGACACTTTGACGTCTTTGAACAAATAAAAAGTTCTGGAATTGCATTAGGATTGCAAATCAGACGGAAATGGCTAAATGGTCGATCAAATTCAGGTACGTCATTCAATAATAAATTAATGGTTCCAAATTCTTTGTATTTTCGAATTGTACTTGTGTGTAGCGGATACACGACTCCATTTTGTTCTGCATACACATCAATATCTCTTCTGATTTCCTGTTTGAGTTTTTTCCAAGTTGGAGGATTGTAAATAAAAGGTGTTGTCGGTGTTGGTAATGACAATAATTCCAATACGTCATTAAAAGATTGAACATTCAGATAGGATGCGGTACCTTTGGCGGACTTGAGTGACTGGAACAGATCTGATTTTTGCATTTGCACATAACGGAATAACGTTACGTCTTTCCTGAAAAATAAAATAAAAATAAATTCATACACAATTTTGCAGTCAAGTTTACTACTTGATTAACTATTTGGTCTACATTTATTGCGTGTTGTGCGATATGGCTGTGATTCAACTTCAAATCATAAATTCAGATTTATAATTTTGAATATTAAATTCATATTTATATTGGGTCACAAAACTGACCACTTTCAGCACTTAAAGTGTATTTAAAACGCCTTAGTTGAATCATATGCAAATAAATTATGAATTCCCAATAGATATTTGATTTAACAATTTTAACTGTTTTATAAATAGTTTACTTATACATGGTGTAGTAACTGCGTGGTATATTATATATGGTGTAGTAACTGTATAGTGTATTATATGTGGTGTAGTTTGATGTGTGGGTGGTGTAGTGTATGTGTAGTGAAATGTGTAGGTGTTCTGTAGTCTAGTATTTGTTGTGTGGTGTATAATAATAGCATGCCCTGCGGCAAAAATATTTTTTAGTCAAAAATTACATATAGTATACCCTTAAACTTAAAAAAAGGAGTGGAAGTGACCACGACAGACTGAATTACGAAGCTCCATAAAGCCCTATATTCATTTATAGCGCTTTTGTGGAGCTTCCTAGTTCAGAACTGCCGCATATTCAGGATTTTAACAGTCACGGGATGCCCAGAGGATCCTCTACCCTCAGAGGGAACTTTTTTGTGATTTAAAATATCGGTTTTGATTCCATTGAACTTGATATTTCAAATCACAAAAAAGTGTTCCATGAGTGGCGCCCTTGATCAAAAAAAGCCGAGATCAAGGGCACGAGGTAGGCATGTCGACCTGCCAACCGAACTCCACGTGTTCCGATCGATGGTATATCGGTTGGCGACATAATAAATAAGAAAAACGAAAATTCATAATATTGAATTTTCGTTTGTCTTATTTATCACCCTTTTCCACTCAATAACCTAGTGGTACACCTAGTGCTGTCGGCATCAGCAACCCTCTTTAGGACCAGTAAACCCCGTTTAAATATAAACTACATAGGGTGCGCAGTTAACTGGCACCCTCTTCAACGGCACTTTGCAGTTAACCGTCATTATTTTCGACGTTCACACACTGAGCAGTTAACAGTTTGTTAACAATTAGCTTCTATTTAGACTTTGCAAATATTTGGTAATTTCACATAAATTGCGGGAAATATTGAATTATTTGAAATATTGAATTTGTGGTTATTTTTATGGTGAGTTTCTACATATTTTAACTATGAGTCATCATTTATGCAATTTAGAGTACACAGGGTGCGCCGTTATGCTTCACAAAAAAAAAATCCGAATAAAGTGAAACATAAAGGCGCACCCTGTGTATTAAATTTCCACTTTCCACAAAAATGGCGTACGCATTTTACCGCCTAGTCTGACAATAACATTGACAATAACATTTTACGTTTAAAAAAGTACTTGGTAATTCCTGTATTTACTGATTAATTTAAACAATTTATACAAGTTTAGTTTTTAGGTAATTAACCAATCACGAGTTAAGTTATATTAAATTAGCTGATTACCTAAAAGATAAACTAGTATCAGTAGATAACAGTACAGATTCACGTTCATTAACAATAATGAAAAACATTAGCAGTCCAAATTAGCCCTGGCAAAAGAATGTGAAAAATAATACTATTAATTTTGTGTCACTATTGAAAAAAAAACGATTTGTTTGACTCATTTTATGGGTTAAATGTTTACACGATTATTTTTCTTGTTGAACTTTAATTACAATATAATATAAATTTCCTTTAATCCTGTTTAGCACGTTTTCGCTTAAATTTATATTTGTTGAAAAGTAAATAAACATAAAATCATTAAAATAAATGTATAGTAGTTGATATTTTATTTTCTTTTCGGCAAATATAAATTTAAGTAAAAACGTGCTAAACAGGATTAAAGGAAATTTATATCCTGTTCTAATTAAATTTTAATTAATAATAAGCCATTTTTAAAAGTTCAAATGAAACATTATAACTCCTTGCACCGTTATCGTGCTGCTATTTTGTGCTATTTGAGAAACAATAAAAAAATGCAATATACCGGCGTAGGGGTGGTACTTGTATTCCAATTACTTAAAATGTGCCATGTGACACATACCATTTAAATAAATATTTCTAGCTTTGCTCACACTTTTTAGTCACGTGAATATAAACAACTAACCTTCGAGCTTCAAGAATATAAACCACATTTTTGTTGAAATCGGCCCCATTTGGGAATATCATTTGTCCGTACGATTCCCGAATAACGCAAAATTTGACACAAAAAATCTGTTCCAGGGTTCGAATATAATATGGAATTTATAAGGAATAATTATATTATATAAACTATATGAAAACCAAAAAAAAATAAAAAATCTAGGCTATAGTCTATAGCCCATACTTGATGACATTTTTAAATTTGAATTTAAATAGTGTTTATTTTTCGAACCCTGACCTTTTCGATATTTTCAATACTATACGGTAAATTAGTCGTAAACATTTTTTCGTAATATTCGACCGTAGTAACGATTTCTCTATTAGTTATACCACCAGCTCGATTATTAATTCTCAAAAAATCATCCAGCGGTTGACCTCTATCATATTTTTTCAAAACGGCAGCAACAAGATATTCCAAGTTTTTATTATTTATTTTCAAAGAAAAAGATTTCATGTTTATTTTTTACTGTAATTTTTCAAATGACTGACAAAAAAATAATCGGATTAAACGTATTGCCCGAGGGTTTAAAAAACGACCACGCGAGGACGCTTGTGCACTGCAAAATATTCCAGAAAAAAACTGCGTGGAAAATATAGGGGTGGCGCTAGAGCACTGCAGTGTACTAAAAAAGTGTCGGTCAAAAAACAGGACAGGCGGCGACAGAGTACCGAACAAAAATAATGTTTCATTTTTCCTTTTTTCATTTTTTTTTCTCACCCACAACAAAATCTGTTTGTTGTGAAAACGTGTTAAAATTTAGTACTCGCGCTCGTTCTAAACGAAAACAAGTCTAAACAACACGTTAACGCACCAGTGAATAAGCGCGAATGTCTTTTGTTTTCGCAAAATAATCTTTTTTTATTTCAAATTTGATCTGAATATAAATAGTAATTAGCGTGAACTTCAAACTAATTAGTCTTAATCAAAATTTATAATTATCCAAACCCTAAATTCACTTTTTTCAAATTCAATGTTAGGCCCCGGGGGTATGAAATGTAAACAAAAATTTTCAAAATTCGGGAAATACTGCCCTCTGATTGGTGCGGCACATCAAAAGTAATACGATACTTAGGACGTGGAAACCCAGCTCACGTATATACTACTGAAATATTTATACAAAAATAAGAAGTTTCTAAGGATGTCGAAAATTTGTCGTAAATAGCTGCATTTAATTTAATATTCCGTCTTATATCAGAATTCGTCCAAAGTTTCAAATTCTTAAGAAAGTTGTATGTCGATATGTGGTCAACATTCCCTTAAACACTTTTGATACAATATTTGAAAGGCAGAAATGTATAGAATGATATGAATAATATAGAATGATATGAAAATAACTTGCCCATTAATTTGGGGTTGCTCCCTTTGCTGCGGATTTTCAGAAACCCAACAAACCGATCTCGACATCTCGAGTCAGCTTTCAAAAAACTGTTTTGGCCATATTCTAGAGCTTACAAAGTTACTAAGAAAATGATAAGAAATCAAATTCTGAAAATTTCTGTAGCGGGCTCCACAATTTTTTAACGGACAACAAAAAATAAAAATCCGCAGCAAATTGACTACACTCATTAATTTACAAAATGAATTAGATAATGGGACGAGCGGGCTTTGTTTTGGGAATTTTCCACATTACTAAAAAGTATTTTTCAGTATTTTATGTCATTTCCATGTAAAAAATGTCTATGGACTGTTAGTTGTACAATCAAATTTTATCTCCTACTGTAATGTTCAAAAATACAACGACATGATATACACCGTACAGATAAACTTAAATATTTGGTATAGATGTATAAACTGTAAAAAAAGCGTTTTATCTTTACGTCCGAAATGCTTTGCATCCAGATAAAGAACGATTTTAGAAGTTTTGAAACTGATTGCAAAAGTTTCCATGTAATTTATTTCAATATGTATGAACTGTACCGTTATTTTCCTATTTAATAGCTATTTTCCTATTAATAGCTGAAAAAAACATCCTCGAAATAATGCCTTTAAGGCATAATATGGTACACTCCTTGAGGGTTTATGTGCCCGGGGTTTATGTGCCCACTTAGCCCCGATGGATGGTTTATGTGCCCACTTTTCAGGTCGCGAAATGGGCACATAAACCCTCAAGGAGTGTATATTAAAATTTTCTAAATGAATTGAAAGATAACACAGTTCGTATCAACTTTCTTCGAAAAAATCAATATGTGTTTTTGTAATATGTTGACAATGAGTTCAAATTTCTGTCCATGACGTAGTATTTGAGAAATTACAGGCTTTGCGCGTTCTAATTCACGCATTGACCACCATGTGGCTAATAAAATTACGAACCCGTACTGACGTTCACCCTTCAAGCTTCAATTTTAAACTTTAAAAAATAAAAATCCTAAAATGGCAACGTAAAGCCGTTATCTGTCACATGAAATGTTGAAGAAAAAATCGGATTTATAATTTAATATATAAGGCTTAAAGCAAATTTGAAGCAAACTTGTGTTAAATTGAGATCTTCTAAGCCGATCAAATTAATAACATGTTTTTTTATCTAATAATGATGCTGTAAAAAACTATGACAGCAAAACAACAAATTAAGAACACAGGATGCGCCGTTAACCGGCGACTATAATTTTTCAAAAACAAGGACCAAAAACAAGGTTAACTGGTTTGGGTTGGATAACGGCTCAATGCATAGTCGTTAAATAATGTTTAATAGCTCTGAAATAAAAGTTGGCCCAAAAGTGGCCGGTTAACGCGTGGCCGGATCTAATTGCATCATATAAGTTTGATGAGATACCATTATCAGTGCTAAAAGTCCTAAATTTCCCTCAGTTGTCCACAGTGCGATGTATGGACTCGCTAACTTTTTGCTGCATCCTCCGAAATCAATGAATTGGCAGGATTTTCTTCAAAAAATGACCTGTTCAATTCCAATTTTTTTTTTTCGAAAATTACCTCTTTTGGCTTCACAAAGTGA
>SCLG01003708.1:0-10369 GCA_004367875.1 Oikopleura albicans
ATTTGAAAAAAGTTCAAATTAGTAAGGGTTATATTTTAAGAAAAAACGACTTCAATTCGGAGACTATATTTTTCAGCCAATAGGGTATGGCGCATCCTTAAAAAAAAAATACCCAATTAGGCCTATCGGACACAAAAGTCCATCGATTTTGAGAATATTTAACGACATAATTTACCGAATCTGGAAACGCCTCTTGAATATCATCCGGATTAGGGTCTTCTTTAGGGTCAATTCGGTTAAGATATCTTCGCTTATGATTTTCCTCGGATTCGCCAGTCGTGTAATGATTTGTCCCGTAATAAAAATCATTTATTTTTTTCGTCCTCTCACCCAATTTGCAATATCGCAGTTTGGATAACCGGTTTGGATAACCATCGGGACTTTTGATTGGCTCTTTGCGCCCAAATGCGACCAGATCGTAAATTTCTAGTTTTTTGACATCACTAATGTCGCGAAAGTTCTAAAGTGTTTAGTTAAATACTGAAAAAAAAACTGACGGAACAATTGGATCCTTTTGAGTTCAAGGGCGTGGGTTCGAATCCCACTTCAGTCAGTCTTTCTTTTTGAAAAAATATGTAAAGACCTATCTTTATATGTTAAGGACTGGGCCGTTATCTGGCCATTATTACGTAACAAAATGTTTTTTTCGACAAAAATGTCGGCCAGATAACGGTGTATATTGCAAATAGTGATCGAGTTAATAAAATGGAAAATATTTGTTAGATAAAACCATATTTTTCCGATGAAGCAAAAAAATATTTGTTTAAGTGAATATACATGGCAAAATAGAAGAGTTAACTTACCAAATCGGTGATAGCGCCGTTAATATGTAGCATTGCAATGCGTGTGTTTGAAATGTTTATTCCAGGCGTGATAAGATTACGAAAAACAGCGATTGGGTACAAAATCGTGACGTCATCATATTCAGGCTCTGGAAGTATACGCTCCAAATCATTGGCATAGGGATGCTCCGCTTTGAATAAAATATTATCAAGATATTTAAGGAGGTGAGTGACCCTTTGTGTACAAATATGTCATGCCAAAAAAGTGATCGTAAAAGATGTTGTAGACTGTTCCAATGAACTTTTTTGAAACATACTAACGAAACTCCCGCGCATCAGCTAATTGGTTTTACCGAAGCAAAACGATCACCATAGGCCGCCTACAAAGCCATGAACTTTGCTAAAAATCAAATCGGATATTGGATCTAGTTTTACAACTTTGATGCTATTGACTTCTTTTTTGTTTTAAAAGCTTTGTTTTAACAAGGAGCACAAAACTGTTGTCTTCGATTTTTGAATAAATGTCTGGTAAAAAAAAAATTTAATTCTTAAGAAAAACACTAAAAATTTTCAAATGCGCCAGATTCACAACCCTGAATTTTAATGATAAAAACATATATTAAAAATCGGCGTCAAACGTTTTCAGCGCCTTGCTTCAGAGCAACTATGACAAAACAAATAAAATCAATGCCACCAAAACTGCTCAAAAAATACGGTCCGTAGATATCATCTCCAAAAACGTATATTCTTGTGTAATGAGCGTCCCCTGTAATAGGAGTTATCAACAATTTTGTGATCGAAGATGTTTTCTCATTAAACTAGACATTAGAGAATACCATACCATCAAAATAATACAGAAAAAAGTTGTTTCGGACCATTTTACTTCCACTAATAGTACAAGTTTTTTTTTCATAATCGTGTTTAGTCGAAATTTTCAATGGCGAAATTTTCTAGATTTACCATTCCAAATGAACTTGGAAGGACTTTATTATAATCAGTAAGCCTTAGTCAACTAAACTAACTTAGACCAAAAATATGTCTAAGGGTCATTTTCCTGATTTTCAATTTTATTTGTAAACAAAAGGTCACTCACCTTCTTAAGGGTGGTCTGGTCGATTTGTTTACAAACATACATGAAAAAGAAAACGTTATTGTGGACAAGGCATACATTCCATCAATTTGAAAATGCCATGTACACATTTTCCCCACTTTCGGGATTCCCGAATCGGGAATCATTTCCCATCTTTTCACGCACCATAACTATTGACAGTGACCTTGAATTTGAGCCTGAACTTGGCACTTCCGGTTTCTTATTCGATTTATTTCGTTTGAACGGCTTGCGGGATCAATTTCGTTTTTTGTGGAAAAGTGTGAAACAATAAACTCTACAAATTTGTAAGAAAACATTTCCGATTTTTAATTTATTTTTCAAATTATTCGAAAATTAGTGTTTTAACCTATTTTAACTTGAAAAAAAATAATGATCCAGGAAAAAATTTGAAAATGTTTTCTTACAATTATGTAGCGAAGGTCCTTAAGATTATCAGAAAGAAAAAAAACAAATAAATACCAGTTGCCGTATTTACAAAATAACTTTTTTTGCACATTTTTGAACTATATTTTTGCAAAAAAATGATAATGTATCGTGCAGTTAGTACACAAGTCGTGCCTTGTTTTCCCCAAAAGTTAGTGTGGAGTTACCTTGAAGACTTCTAAAGACGATAAATGTCAAATTAAATTAAAAGAAGAACACAAACAAATTTTAGCAAATAGCAATCGTGGGAGTGATTTCCCAGTTTATGGCAAAATTTGAAATTTTGAAATGCTCAAAATTTCTAGAATTCGTGGATTAACTTATTTTTATTGCACTTGAACTCATTCACCAAACCTTTACAGATAATCTGAAGACAACTATATGTATTCAATGCGGTGTAATAAAAAAAAAATCATGTTGAATTGTAAACAAATCGAGCATACCACCCTTAAGGTCTTAAACAAAAACTGGTAGATGCAGGACGCTAAGGAACTTCTAACGGTAAAAAACACACTTTTGTGATTTTAACCAATCAAATTCGCAAAAACGGGTAAATTACCAAACTAGAACTATTTAAGAATTTTCCCTGCATATTTCATTAATTCAGTTCCCTAAAGAAATAAATGAAAACATGGCGAAACAACAGCCAATTAAGTGACAAAAAGGACTTTGGTCAAAATTAGAAAATCTTCCCTACATTTGCTCACAAATTTTATTTTCAACTTTACCTCTTCTAGCCCGTCCTTCCTGTATATGAGGTGGCAAGTGTTTGTGTTGAATGGACAGGCCCTTTCGTTTGTCAATGGCAACTGAGTGAGGTATTGCATAAATCAAGTTATTTTCTTCGCCAAATTCNTGTTGGCCAACACTAAATTATACAGAAAATCGGTACAACCCAATTCTTTCTAACCTTTGCTGTCAAAAACTCACTGTCAAAACTCACTGTCAAATACACACTGCCAGAAATGAACATTTGTGCTGTATTAGAAATTTGCTAATATGACCCTTATCTACTATACAGGGGGGTCTGGTTATAAGGTCAAGTCATCTTTTTTGCACTAAGGTCAAGTCATTTTTTTTCAAGATAAATCATGTCCTTTTTTCACTTTTTTGGGTTTAAATTTAGAACTCGATATATACGTTTAGAACGACAGGGGTAAACAAGGGTAATAATTTTTTTTATAGAAATCATGCCTTTTTCACTTTTTTTGGGTTTAAATTTAGAACTCGACATATACGTTTAGAACGACATGGGTAATAATTTTTTATAGAAATCATATCTTTTTGGACTTTTTTCTTGCACTAAAGTCATTTTTTGGAGTGCATTAAGGTCGAGTCATTTTTTGGGGCTTGACCTTACAACCAGACCCCCCTGTATTATAAAGTTTATACTATAAACGTATAATATTATAATAACAGGGGGTCGCGATCAAATTTGGACGTAATATTCTCGACAAAAAATATTCTCATTTCCCCCACCACATCTAGTGAGGGGGCTAGCTCAATTTGAAAAAATGCCAAGTGAGAGGCGGGTGATAATTGGCTAAGCGGTTAGATGAGAGGCGGCGCTGATTGGCTGGTTGCAACTGGATCTATCTAGCTAGATGTGTCTATCTATCTAGCTAGCTTCTCTTGACACACAATTCAAATAGAATCACAAATTGTGTCACTTTTTTTTATTGAGAATATTGCGTCCAAATTTTATCGCGACCCCCTGTTAAACGTATAATTATGTCAACGACCAAAAGTTGCATTTAATTCTAGAAAATAATACGTGTTTCCCGTTACTTTTATTTTCTAAAAAATGGTCACTTTTGGTCGTTGACATATAATAGCAAATCTTCCATTCTAGAGATGACGTTGACGGATACGGTCGAAGAGAAACACCACGGGGATCCCCTCAGGCCATTTCTAAAGCGGGGCGTCGCACGTATGGCGATTAATGCGGGTTTTGAGGCGGCAGATAATGACGCACTTGAAACCGCGCTCGAACTCTACGCCTCCCTCCTCCAGTCAATCGCTGAAACATCGAAAAGTTACTCTGAACTTGGGAGTCGGACTGTACCGCTTGTTCAGGATGTCGTTTCGGCAACCACCGAACTCGGAATAAATCTAGATGACGCCGTTCAAAATTTAATTGCAGCCCAACGAAATAATTCTGGCAATAATTATCCTGATGAAAATATTGTAAGTATTACTAATACAGTATTAGGTAAAATATTAGAAACTTGGTTATAAGGTCTAATAATTTGAAATAGGGTTTAGGACAATACATATGAAGTATACCAATCTCCGTTTAAAATATCATACAACCCCTGCGGAGTTATGTTGCCGAAATATTTTCAAAATAGATAACTGCGCAGTGTGTAGGCGGATTTGCTAAAATGTAAAATTACGAAATTTCGCAAGAAAATGACGAATTATTAGGAAAATATGACGAAATATTACATTTCGGCAACATAACTGCGCAGGGGGTGTATTTGTGACGGAAATCTCCATTTTAGCAACAAAAAATAAATAAATACAACAAGCTGATAATATATTCTAGATTTTTCAAAAATAATTATGATACATTTTTTTTTATATTTTTTTCGCAAAATTTTTTTTGTTCTATAATACGGAATATTTATATAAAAAAATATATATATTAAAAAATATATATATGTGATAAAATATCATTTTTATTGTCTAATTTACAAAAAAAAAAAGTTTTATGGCGTATTTATTTTTCCTTTTCTTGTTCTCGCGGGCCCTCTCCAATTACATATCAATTTTCCAGCCAATCAGAATGCTTGTATAACAGTAATTTCAGCAAGAGTCAAAGATTCCTGAGAATGTTTTGGTGAAGAATATTGCGGAGAGAAAACAGCACGCCAGTTATGTTCATGAATATATGCCGCCATATCCGGAGCCGCACACTTATATCACGTCGGCGGCGGTTTGTCGAAATGCGATTCGGACGGAATTCGAAGAGACAAAACAGGCGGCCGTCGACAATGTGCGCGATTCTCAGGCAGCCCTAGCCAAATTTAGCGCTAAAATGGAATTCAAACTACGCGGAAACGAAGGAACAATTAAGTAAGTCATGTCATCGTTATTTAACTCCCATGGGCCCAGAGGGAAATTTGCTGTAATCGCTCTAAAAGAGAACTATGAAATTAAAAAATATACTGGTAGATTCAAGGGCCTGGTTATAAGGTCACCAGGTGTGACCGTGATAAGATCAAGTCATCTTTTTTGCACTAAGGTCAAGTCAATTTTTTTGTGGAGCATGTTTTCTGGGAAAAAATCTTTGAAATCATGTCTTTTTCGCTTTTTCGGATGAAAAATGTGGAAAAAATAAATTACATTGACGGCTTTTTTTTTAAGGAGGAGTCAAACTTGTGTACAACTTTTGTGTACAACTATGATAGAGTTATCGGATTAAATTAATTTTTTTGCATCTGAAAGCTAAATATAAGGCATGTCCTCAAAATGGAGCACTTTTTTTAGTAAGGCCTTTGTCCGCCGATAAATAACCGTATATTTAAAATACAATTGTATACATTTAAGTCAGTTTTTTTTTGAGCAACTACCGTTACCTTATAACCTGAACACAAATTTAAAAACGGCGTTATTGCACTTTTTAGTTTTATAAATATAAAATAATTATTTTATATTATTTATACAACAAAAAGTTGACATGTTGTGACGTTTATACGTTTATAATGACCCATTATTAATGGGAGTAGAGTTGGTTATAAGGTCAGCCATCTGTACCATCATAAGGGCAAGTCAGTTTTTTGCACTAACGTCAACTTTTTTTGGGAAAAATTGAAGTCATGTCGATTTGAGTTTTTTATAGGGGGGAAAGATGAAGTTAAAATTTTATTTTATTTTTTTAGTTTGATTCCTAATGATGATACTACGTGTGTTGTGACGCCATCAGGTAGTGAGATTCATGACTGTAAAGCAATAAACATCACCGAAGAAACCGAATGGGTCGCTCACCCAAAAACCCCGGCGATTACCGAAAATGCGACTTCGGAGCAAATAAATCAGAATCCCTACGTTCGACCCCCAAAAAGACGCTGATATAAAAAAACACTTTCCTTCTGCCAAAAACTCACTGAAATGAACGCATTTTCTTCGCCAGAAAGTTATAAGACATTTTTTGTGTTTCAGACTTGGGAATTTGAGAAATGATCCGAACTCGAGTAATTCAACAGCTTTCTCGCCGGACCAAGCAAGTCAACCCTTACAAACCGGTAAGAAAACTCTAGCATTGTTTTATGTTTACGAAAACTGACGACAATGGCCATAAGTACACATTATAACCAACGCCACATGGTGTTAATCAGAGTGTTTTAAAAACATAAAATGGTAAAAAATTAGATAAATATCGAAATACTGTCCATTCGCCCACACTTGAAAAAGTGGAAAAAATTTAACGAAAGTTTTGAACCAAAAAAAAAACATTATTTGCTTAAGTGAAATTATTTTAGGCTAAAACAATTTTACTTAATCAAATAATGTTTTTTTTTTCGTTCAAAATTTTCGTTACATTTTTTCTCCACTTTTTTGCGTTTTGGGCGAATGGACTGTATTTCGATTTTAATTTAAATGTTTTACCATTTTATGTTTTTAAAACAAACTGATTAAGACTGGCCCTAAAAAATGCTGACCTTAGTATGAAATAATACGCAATTGAATCAAATTTAACGATTTGGTTTTATTAATTTTTTATCGACTATTTTAACGACGTTTTAATATATATTGGGATATAAAAAAATTATTGAATCAAATTGCCCATTCAATAGCAATTGCGCTATAAGCATTTTCGACGTAACATTATTATCTAGACGATTTAATGTAATTACAATTGTAAACGGGTAGGATGGTTATAAGGTTGTATGTTTAGAATAATGTAAGGTCATGGAGTTTTCAGAAACAACATTGACCTTATATCTGTGACCTTCTGTTCCCTAACGAATTGATCTTGTATAGTTGCATGCTCTATGCCCGGCGTGGCTATAAGGTTGCTGGTTAATTCCTAAAAGTTAATTATTACTTTATTAAATTAATAATACAAAATTGTATTCAGAAAGGAGTTATCCCAATGGACTTGGCTTTTCAGACGAAGACTAAATTCGGCCGCAATATGGAAACTTTCCAGTATGCGCTGGGTTTCGCCTGCTGCTGCTGGTCCTACACCCAATTGAACAATGCCCTAACCATTGGTATCGGCGTTTGCGGCTTCTAAAAAAAATTTTGCTCTTGCACCTTATTTATTGGACAGTTACAAAAACAAAAATTGATACGAGGAAATAAAATTTATTTTGAGTTTGCATTATTGATATTGAACAAAACACAATATAAACGATTTTTAATATGCACGATATTTATTTTTTATATATTTCGAATTGAGTTCATCTTCAATACGAGTATTTTACTAAAAATACCGAAAATTCAACCGTTCAAAGTAATTTATACCGGTTGAGTTACATGAAAATCGGCCGAGCATCTCTAGTATTCCGTGTCGGCATATTTTAAGATGATGTAAAGACCAATTTTTCCTTTTTTTTTACTTGGACCTGGGGTGCCCTCCTTTCTTCCCTCTTGATAAATCCGGTATTTATAAAGAAGGGAGAAAGGAGGGGCACTCCAGTTCCAAATAAAAAAGGGGAACAGTGGTATTTATATTATCTTAAAATATGCCGACACGGTGTACTAGAAATGCTAGGCCGATTTTCATGAAACTCAACTGGTATGTATGACGGCCAACCTAGCTGTTAACCCACGCCATACATCGGAATTGCTTTACACGCCGGAATTTTCGTTACTTTTAGTAAAAAATGCTCTTACTGAAGATGAAGTCAAGATGAAATATGTTAGAATATATGAATGTCTTACATATTAAAAAATAGTTTTTTATGTCTCAACAAAATATTTAAAACATATTTTAGGATGGCGGCCCGCCCGTCACGTATCGAAAGCGTTCAGGTTGATCCCGTCGTTGCCCTTAAAGTTGCAAACTGCTTCAACGATGAACGGGCACATGACGAAGAACGAATGGTGAGTTTTATTCTGTAAAGAAAACAGTAACAACCTGTAAAAACGTCACGGCCTAATTTGGGCGAAAACAGAAAAGGGTGATTTCAGATTTTTTTTTCCCTAATACTGTTTTACCAAAATCAGGTTGTGCCAAAAAACGGCGAAGTTTATAAGGAACATGCTTTCATTCATATTTTTATCTCATTCGTGTTTGAAATAGTCGTCCGTTTTTAATTATTACCAACGGTTCAAAATGTGTATGACTGTAAATATGTTATTACAGGGTAACCTGACGGGTTATACGGATACGAAGGCGAATGTGGTGGAAGTGACCCACAGCTTTCAGTTGCCAGAGGGTACTTCTGATGATGAATTTGATGAGGATACACGGTACTGCATTGATTACTTGAAATATATTCGGGATAAAGGATGTGATCATTTGCAAGTTGGATGGTACACCAGTTCCCTCCATTCCGAAATGTTCTCCAAGTTCTTTTTATCAACCTTGTTGAATTATCAGGTGAGCACTATCGAATATTAACTCGCAAGGGGAAGTGTGTATATGCACACGACTTGGTTTTTCGTCGATTTAAGGCATAAGGAGGCCCCGTAGGGCAGAATTGGTATTGCTTACCCCCTCAAATTTTCGAGAAAATTACATTGACGGTATTTTTGTGTAGGTTGGAGATTTCAAACAGCNGAATTATTGTGAATTTTTAAGTGTGTGCATATATGCACACAATTTTCCCCTACGGGTTATCAAGAAGTCCTTCCCCCTGAGAGTTAAATCGTCTCATTTTTTTTAGTTTTCTTTTGTAAAAATAAAGCATGAGCTTATATTATTTAATAATTTATTTTAATTACTCAGATGAACTTGACGGAGTCCATTGTGTTGGTCTATGATCCGTTGAAGACTGCGCAGGGAATGACCTCTTTTCGTGCATTCCGCATCACCCAGGATTATCTCGATATGATCGCATATGATCCAGAAAGTGGTGATTGGCCAGAACCAACTCTGGAGGAACTCCGAAAAAATAAAATATTTACCAAGGTAATCAAAGGGTCCAAGGGATTTCGACCCCTTTGAGGGATTTCGACCATACTTTTCCAGAAAAGGCCGTGTGGAATAAACGATTGAAAATCATATGATTGTAGGTGATTAGTTTTTGGTTGTGGTTATGAATCTTAAACAAACATACCGGTTTTTATCACCGGTCTAAGTGGAAATTGTCGGTTTCTCAGATACATTTGTATCATTTTCGGTTAACCGAAAATCTTTTGAACTTTCGAAATTGTCTTACAGAAGTCAATGTCCATTTCTAGTATGATGTACTAGCACGATTCATTACAAGATATGAACTATAGTACTGTTTATGTAAAGTTAATTTTTGACCGGTTTTAAATATGGTCATTTGAGGGACATCAAAGCCTTCCCATGCCACGCCCCATTATTTTTGCGTTATTTGAGCGTTTGGTACTACCGGTTCTTGTATGAATTTCAATAGGCCGATGATTTTATATGTAATGGAAAAAAATGTCTTTATAAAATTCATGTTCAGGATATATTTGAAGAAATTCCGGTCACACTTAAAACATCCTATTTGGCCAATATGTTGATATTTGACCTTGAAGAGCGTAATCCAATCAATCCTGATAAGACTGTTCTCGAACCCGCTACGTCTGCATCTTTGGAACGACATATGAAGTAAGCGTTTTTTTAATTCGATTAACTCCCAGGGGAAGTTTGTGCATATATGCACACGACTTGTTTTTTGTGGGCTCTCTAGAGGGCCCTGGTGGCCCAAATCAACTTCTGAATAGTCAAATCGACGTAGCTTGACGAGCTTTACAACTTGGCTTTAACAGTTTTTTGAGTTATAACGAATTTTTAGTGTGTGCATATGTGCACACAATTCCCATTTCACCCATTCCCCCTGCGAGTTGAGTTAAACCACCACTCATTTAAATATTTTCCCTGAGGTCGCTTTTTTTTTAGCCCAACACAAAAATCACTTTTTTT
>SCLG01003711.1:0-12093 GCA_004367875.1 Oikopleura albicans
GTTCTTGAACCTGTTCACGAGTAGACTCTTCAATATCACCAATAGCCACATCTTTCTCCTGCTTGATCTTTTTAAGGCTGAAAAAAATACAATTTAAGAATTTGAACAAAACAGAAAATGCGGAATTATAAAGGGCTTTTGTAGGCCTCTAATAAAAATTAAACACCACTACATTAATAAGGGGAAAATAAATTGCCCTAAACATTTGGATAGAAAAATACCAGGAACAATATATATTGTGCATATGCAAAACATAAAATTATCCGTACATCGCCTACCCATTTAAATTAACAATATTATATGTAATTTAAAGTTTAAATATATTGGTAATTTCAATGGGTAAGCAACGTATGGATAATTTTATGTACANACAGTCAAACTCATGTCACCCTGCATAGAATGTCTAAATTAATTAACAAACCAGGTCGTTACCGCGTCACGTTAGAAGTAGAAAATATGTCTTTTAAGAGGAGTAAGAGTTCGGAGTAGATTTCGTAAATGTGGTAATTTGGGTGGCCATTAGTGGCGTGCGCCGCCGCCGATGCCCCCATCAATCCCTCCACGTCACATCCAAGTTCACTGAATACTATTTTTTGTGTGTCAACCTCAAGTGCACTAATTTGCATTGTCAACAGTTAAAAACAGATTTGTAACAGAACAGCTAGAAATATACCGGGTACGCTGTAATGTTGCACGACCTTTTATGTAAAAAAACTCAAACTTATAAAAAACGTCTGTTATGATCTGACATGCCAAGTTGTAAACAAATTGTAAATTACAATTATTATATATTACAGTCCCGACCTTCTAGTTGTGCAATTTGCGTTTCCGAAAAACGTGCTCAACTAGGCAGTCGTGCACAACTAGAGGGTCGTGCAAAATTTGGTAAAATTGTCATTATCAACTTAACTACTAGTTTTTTAGGGCGTTTTTGAGTCATAAATATACACAAAATTGATTCGTTTATCGTTTAGAACTGAAAAATATAAAATTGAATCAACAAGTTTTGCCTGGCAAACCAAAAATACTTTTTGGCAGTCTTGTAAAATTTCCTGAAAAAGTGCACAAGTAGGCAGTCGTGCTCAACCAGAAGGTGCTCAACTATCGTCCTGATTTTAAAACGCGAAAAAACAATTTTAGCGGAAATTCATATTTCTCCTTAAGTGTGGCCCTTAAGAGAGGGAGGACTGTAATACATAATATTTTAAATGAAGAAATTCGCCTTTCGGTTATTTGCCTTTCGGTGATTTGCCGAGCGCCCTCAAAAAGACCAATGACAGGCCACGTAGGCCTCAGACGCGCTGTCAAGCAACGTTACCAAAAAGTGGTAACATTATTTATTTTTTTCGCGTTTGAAAATCACTGCGATAGAAGGTCGGGACTGTATATAGGCCCCTCGCCTACGTAATTACTCATTACCTACGCACTGCACTGGAAGGTTTCAGTTAGATTTTTTTTGTGAATTAGAGCGAGCACCTGTTGTACTAATAATGTAGAACTGAATATATAACTTAACTGATCAGTGGCCGTTGTATAACTTGGTACAGAAGGTAGGCCAATTCCGGAACGCTTTGCGATTTTGAGCCAAAGTCCCCTTCTGTTCCGGAATTGGATTTTTTCGTTCCGGAATGGGACTTCAAATCTTTTTTGAAATAAAAAGCGTTCCGGAATTGGATTTTTCCGATAACTGTTCCGGAATTGGCCTACCCCTTGTATACTGGTGTGGGTAGCGAGTTTGTCACCGAGCTGAACGGGACTCGTCGTATATTGACGGGTGCCATGTTCTAATATAAAGCGAGTCCCGTTCAGCTCGATGACAAACTGGTTACCCACACCAGTACCATGGTAGCGATATTTCTCGGTACACTAGTACACTAGTACACTAGTACACTATTAGTTAAAGTAAATCAATTTTTAAAGTAAATCAATTTTTATGGTTTTTAAAAGATACTTTTCGATTGCACTTTGATAGGCTGATTACGAAAAACAAAAAAGTTTTGATTAGAAACTGATAGAAAATTTTTGAGTGTTTATTTTTTTTCTCTGTAAAATAGGCTGTTTTGAATGACCTCAATAAAATTCATAATTTGACAAGTCCATTGTTAATGTTTGACGTAAAGGATATAGTTTTTAACGTTTCCTTTGTCATGCCCTGTCTATGGTTTAAAAATTACTAGATTATATAATGATGTATTTCACGTNCCCATATTCTAATATAAGACGAGTCTCGTTCAGCTCGGTGACAAACTGGTTACCCACATCAGCATTTAAATTTTTAATGCATTAGAGACTCTAATTTAGAGTCTTTGACTTTTCAGGCTCGTAACGATGTGCATTTACCACCCTTTAGCAAGTTTTTTGGAGCAAACCGACAAACCTCTTCGGTACACATATGACTCATGTTCAGAATCATACGCATGTCTCATACTGAATGAGTTATACTGTATGAGTCATACAATATGACTCATATAGATGACTATTACAATACACCTATGGTAACCTACACAGTAGTCATAACCTACGCACCTCATTAAACCTACGTTTCCTGCTTACGAGAAACTTGTTCAAAAAAGGATTTTAAAAGAAACTAAAATCAAGATAACATTCTTCTTATCACACTGTCAACAAAAACTATGTGGTCAGTTCACCCCGCCTTGTATAAATGATTTAAAATACAAACATGTTCAACGTAAACCATTTGGAACAATTGTATACAGTATACTCATAATTGATGCACGCGATTTTGTGCACCTCAACGATTTCACAAGAAACAACGGAAAAGTCAGAGTGTGATANTTTTTTTATGAATGCCAGAGGTCAGACCTTTCAAACTAAAGCTTAACATTGGCCATACGATGTCACGTTAAGGCACACTAAGCTCCCAAAGACGCGGGATACAAATTTGTATCCCGGTGGTGAACAAGCACTAGCAGAGCGGTGGAGAACAAGGGTTAAGCGACCCTTATTAAGCACACCCATCATTAGGCGATTATGTTTTTGCGGTTTAAATATGGTTTCATTAATTTCTTTCAAGTACTGAATACAATTTAAACTTACTATTTCCATCAAATGCTCAAAAACTAGTAAAAATGCCGATGGGAAACTATTTTAAAATCAGCGATCCTTATTTGGAGCAATAATATTTTTATCGAAAAAGGCGACCCTTATTTGGAGCAATAATATTTTTATCGAAAAAAGCGACCCTTATTAAGCAGGCCCTTATTCAGCACCCCCTCTGTATATATATAATAAGCAAACACACTGTACAATAATTTAAAAACAGTAAAAAAACTGTGTTCGATTTGTTACAGTCCTTCACCATTTGTCGGACGCTCATTTATCGGACGATGCTCATTTATCGGACGCTTTTTGAGCGAAAAAAACGTTTTCACCATTTATCGGACGGTGCGGTTTTTTTGAGTTTGGACGGTCGATTACCCTTTTTCGGACGCTTTTCGCCGAGAATTTTTTTTAATTACAAATTATACACCATATAACCATGTGAGATAACACCATTTGGGATAACAGTTTGCATTTGAGATAACTATTTGCATATGAAATAACACCTTTTTTCAGAAAAAAATGTGTTTTCTCACATGGTTAGGTGGTGTATATCAAAGTTTTTTGATATTTGTGTTGTATAATGGCTTATTGAAGTGATTGATATTGTAATTAAGTGTTTGAAGAAAAAAGGCGTATTCTTTAATTCGTTACAGTTGTGGACACGAGAACGTGACACTATCACTTGCCAAAAACTGTCACGTTCTCGTGATTTTTTCCGGAAAAGGTGCGTATTTCGTCCACTTTTTTCAAAAAATTCCGAAAACTGTCACGTTCTCGTGATTTTTGTCACGTTCTCGTGTGTCACGTTCTNAAAAAGTTTCATTCACGCTTTTTAGAATTAAAAGCAAATGGACTCTACGAACTGTGCTAAACTTTATTTATTTATTTATTGAGACAAAAATCTTTCACTAGCCTGTAGTTCAAGTATTCTAGTTCACCCTCAAAACTTTTAAATCGCAAATATCGAAAAAAAAAATGGTGCGTATAAGACACGTGGAGAACAAAGCAGTATAAAAACCGTATGAAAACATCGGTGTAGGTTTATGTTTAATAATTCCACCATCATCCAAGTCTGTTTTGTTTTACCGTGGGTTTACTAAAAACGGCTTTGACCAAAATTTTTGGTGCGAAAATAACTTATGTTCAAAGAATAAAATATCACCATAAATGTGTCTTGTTATCGAAATTCTTCAAATATGAAAATTGCAACTCGCAGGCTTGTTTTGAAAATTTAAGCGCTACTCGGCGTTTTACATGCATTTCCGTCGTCTTTTGTCCCGCATTTTCGAGTTTGGCTATCTAGAAAATACTAAAGAAAAAACGGTGGAAATTCATGAAAAACGCTGAGTAGTCGTTTGGGTTTCTGTGTATTACTTCTTTTGTTTTAAAATTTATTTATGGCTAATAACAAGTGAATACACGCTGTACAATAAAGTTGATATTGAAAACAGGTCAAAGTAGAGTAATCCGGGTTTGATAAAATTGTATATTCTCGTGAATCCGATCGAAAACAATTCGCCACAATCTTCCAAGAAGTAAAAGAACGTTGAGAGTAAAACAAAGGAAAACGCAGTTGCAACGAAAATCTTGCACTAGAAAAATACACAGTTATAAATGAATCTCTCGAGAGAGTGAAAAATAAGACACACCGCTTATGCATTTATTTGGTACAGTCCTTAATTCCATAACGGCCGTTTTCAGTTCTCGAACAAAGCGGCCGTTTTTCGAGGAAATAACCGGCCGTTATGGGGTAAACGGCCATTTTTTGAGGAAAAAAGCGACCGTTATGGGATAAACGTCCCTTATGGAAGCGCCCCTTATGGAATCAAGCACTGTAGTATTTTCACAAAAATTTAAGCATTGGCAAGCTTCAATTAAAACCCGAAATCTCGAAAATTTTCGAAATCGCTGAAAATTCGTACACAGGGGTAAAATGGGCTGAAAAAAACGTTAACGTGCTCGGTTTTTCGGTTTTTCCTCTTTTTCATCCCTTTTTGGAACATGAAAAGTGGAAAAATCGTGATTCTTGTAAGCGCTGGTAAATCTTTAGCTTACACAATAAAGGTCTGATTTTTATTGCAAATGATAGAACATAAGTCATAGATGGTTGACATGTGTGGCATTTTGCCGATATCTCACCGGAAGTGTATTTTTTTTAACTTCCGGAATTTCCCATTTTTTTGCATTTTCACGTGTTTTTATATTACAAGTGACGCATTTGAGGGTGATTCCGGGGTAATCGGCCACGAGAAATTGATTAGACATAGTTTCAAGTCCATATGACTGATGGTTTACCGATTTTAACCGGTTTTTTCGTTATACGTGTGAAAATGTCGGTTTTTGTTGATTTTAAGGAAGGTTTCTTACTAATCTTATCAGAAAACAACAATTAATTANGACACAGTTACAAGTTCATACGACTGACTTTTTACCGGCTTTAGCCGGTTTTTGTATAAAATGTTCAAAAATCTCTTTTTTTTGTATCAACCGACAAGTGATAAATAAAGTTTTTCTTTTTTTGCCATCTGTAATTTCACTTTTAATAAGAACAAGATATACAGTTTATACACTGAAATTTGATATAAATCTAGAACGAGCCCAACCGCCGGTTTATCTGTCAAAAATATTTCAGCAAAGTTTTCCGCCTACGCTTGCGGGTTTATCTGCCCAAATTCGGTTTATCTGCCCACTTTTCAGGTCGTGAAATGGGCAGATAAACCCTCAAGGAGTGTAATTAAAAAACATCAGTGTCACGACCATACGTGCGTATAACCAGCCCATGAACGAGCAGCCACGCTAAGCGGGGCTGAAAGCGCGCGTATAACCAGTCCCATGGCAGAGCAGCCCCTCATGACGCGCATATAAAAAATTTACATTATAGGTGTCCTATTCATTATCTTATACTGCTCTGTCATGGGACTGGTTATTCGCGCGCTCTGAGGCCCGCTTTGCGTGGCTGCTCTGTCATGGGACTGGTTATACGCGCGCTCATTTTTTAATGTTATAATTGTGATCGCCGTGAAAAATCTGATCGAATGAGTATCATACTGTCTTAACTCAAATGAGTTGTAATTTGACCCTATTTTCACCAAAACGTTGCCAGAAAGGAGTTAAATTTCATGTTCGACAATTTTTAATTGTATATTCGTAATCGCCTCAAAAAGCGGATTGAACGAGCAGCATTAAGGCCCATTTAAAGCAAGTTGTAATTTGACACCCTCGAGGGGTCATATTACAAAACTGACCCCACCAGAGGAATCATCATCCTTGTTTTGTTTGGTATTTCAATTATAAGCTTAAAACAAGAACTGTAGCTGGAGAAACAGATAGGTTCACATTTTTAGTGTTTCTGGCCCTAAAAATAGCCGATATTGACCGGAAACCGCCTAATTTTTTTACGAAAAAATTAATTGATTAATTAAAAAATGATTTAGAATCGTTCTATCATTTCATAAAACAAGATTTATGGGTATAATGCCCAAAAATCGACAATTTTCTAATTTTTTCACGAAAAAATCCAGTTTCGCCCAGAAGGACCGGTGCCAGCAATTTTGACTTCACATACGAAAGTTTCCTTGTGCTTTCTTCTATAGTATGGCGAAAAGAAATATTTCCTAAATCCTTTATATCATGAGCTCTGAGTCAATAAGTACATAGTGGTAAAAAAAATTGAAATTGCTCTCTACCACCAACACGTGACAAGCTAGGAGTTTTTGTAATTTTTTTGAACTTCCTGGGTCTTGATTATCCCGTATATGAAGTTTCATCAAGTTCTGAGTTGTATTTCGAAATTTTCATTCCCCGGAATTCATCGTACTTATAATACATTTTTTTGTCAAATTCTGAGCTTCAGCTTACATTTTAGCGTTACTTCCGGTAACCGGAAGGGCTGAAATTTTTTGTATTTGTAATTAATTGTTGTTTTCTGATAAGATTAGTAAGAAACCTTTCTTAAAATTAACAAAAACCGATATTTTCACACGTATAACGAAAAAAACGGTTAAAATTGGTAAACCATCGGTCATATGGACTTAAAACCATGCCCAATCAATTTCTCGTGGCCGATTACCTCGGAATCACCCCCAAATGCGTCACTTGTAATATAAAAACACGTGAAAATGAAAAAAATGGGAAATTCCGGAAATTAAAAAAAATACAGTTCCGGTGAGATATCGGCAAAATGCCAGACATGTCAACCATCTATGACTTATGTTCTATCATTTGCAACAACAATCAGACCTTTATTGTGTAAGCTAAAGATTTATCAGCGCTTACAAGAATCACGATTTTTCCATTTTCCATGTTCCAAAAAGGGATGAAAAAGAGGAAAAAACGAAAAACCGAGCACGTTAACGTTTTTTTCAGCCCATTTTACTCCTGTGTACGAATTTTCAGCGATTTCGAAAATTTTCGAGATTTCGGGTTTTAATTGAAGCTTGCCAATATCCATACAAAAACTTCAATAAACATGACGGAACATGAAGGAAAAAACTCCACATCCACTTTAAGCGTGTGAGAGATATAAAATAGTCTTGGGCCAAGAGTCTTGGCGTTTCAATTANAAAAAAAATCTATAATATATGCCTAGGTTATTTCTTTTTTTAAGGGGGTAAAAGAAAGAAATGTGTGATTTACAGTTGATAAGGGTGTTCAAGACTCAAATCATGTCTTCGATATCGTCGTAGTCGTCATCATATCGATTCGTGTCCGGGCCCAGTCCCTTTCCGGCCCCGGCATTTAGGGACGTCTTTTTGTTATTTTTCTTCTGTTTGCCCTTTAGTCGGTTTTTTTCGACGAACACGAACTTATAAGTTAGTTCTAGAATAGGTCCGTGACCTAGTGGGTTTCAGATGAGATGAGTTTATAATACGCCCCCTGCGCCGTTATAGGGTGAAACTTTTGACTTTTTTTTTCCAGTTACCACTACGCCCGTATCTGCTAGAAATTTCGTAATCGAGCAAATTGTCTCTCAAAGTTTAGACCCGATAACGGATCAGGGGGTGTAAAACATTACTTTCGGTTCTCGAAAAAAGCGGCCGTTATGGGGTAAACGGCCGTTTTTGAGGAAAAAAGCGGCCGTTATGGAAGCGCCCCTTATGGAATCAATGACTGTAATCACTTTTTTTTTAATTTTTGGTTCGATTTTTTGTGAAATGGTTTTTTTGTCATTTGAAAATTTCTTTTTAGGTAGATTTCGAAAAACACGCAACCAACCCTTACTTGGCGATCACCCTGTACTAGGTCAACGGCATCTTTTAGAACATATTAATAAATGAATGTTCCTCGAAGAAAGCCGACCTTTGATGACTTGACGAGGTCGTTAATCTGAGCTGAGAGAACTTTTTCGACTTTGCGCACCTCGTCGAGCTTGACGGGCTTAATTGATTCGCGCGTAATGTCGCACAGAAACTGCGTGTAAAATGGCGTGTCTTGGAGGGAGAGAATCTTATTTGACATAGCTTCAGCGTACTGTTCGAATTCATATTTCGTCTTTGGCTTGAATTTCGTCAAGTCTATACTTTTATTGGATTGCACATTTGGTAAAGAAGAGTCATATTACTGTTGTGGATCATATTACTAGTAATTACTCTAGGCTCGTGTTAACATTAACCCATCGAAAGCTCTTATTACAATAGGTATCATATTTATACCATGTGCTTGCGCTTCAACTGCAGCGGGGCAAAAATGCTATAAAATTATAGGAAAATTTACACATGAAATCCCTCATACGGTATGAGGACGGTTTTTTATTTTCGGCCAAAGTCAACCATTGCCCTTTTATTTGAAATAAAGACAAATTTCCCTTAAAATTTAAATTTTCTGTTCCTTTGCGTTTTATGTAGCCTACGCACTGCGCTATTATGTTTCCGCCGGAAATATTATTGGCCTTAATATTTTCTTCATTAAAAAATTTATAAGTGTATTTCTTTTGGGCATTTTATATTTTATTTCTGTGTTTGGCAGTTCATTCGCGCATTTTTGCGTTTAGAAATTTGAAACATTCTAGAACGGCCTCGTAGGAGCCGTTATGTTTCCGCACATTCAAATTTCCGATAAATCGTCTACGCATTGCGCTGTTATGTTCCCGACCGTGCCTTTATGTTTCCAGTTTTTCGAACAATTTGGTGGAAACATAACGGCGCAGGTGGTGTATTACATATCAGCAAGATAATTGCGCACGTCGTGTACAGTTTATTTTGCCCTTTTATTTGAAATAAAGACAAATTTCCCTTAAAATTTAAATTTTCTGTTCCTTTGCGTTTTTTTCGAAAAAAAAAACAGAAAATTTAAATTTTAAGGGAAATTTGTCTTTTCAAATAAAAGGTTAACGGTTGACTTTGGCCGAAAATAGAAAACCGTCCTTTAATGTGAGACCCCTGTAGTGTACGAATTTAGTGATCTTTAGGAATCAATGTTTCCGAAGAAAATGATTACATAAAATCAAATTGATTATCAACAACTCGAATACAGATTAACTCTCAGGCCCATTTTCTATGGCCTCGGTCCGAATTTCGAGCCGTTATTTCAACGGCAAAACAGGGCCGGAATGGACGCAGGGACTGTACTGAATTATAATATGTGTATACAGAGGGTCGCCAGTGGACTCGCCGCATAAGGGTCGGTTTTGTGTTTAAAAAAAATGGCCCGTTTTTTGCGAAACAATTTTTTTTTATCAAAAAAGGAACCTTATTTGGCGAGCCCGACCCTCATTCGGTGATCCCCTGTGACGAGTTTTTTTTTAGTCCGGAATTTCGGGGTCTTTGCACTTCCAAAGGGCACAGCACAGACCATATACCCTATGGGGTCGCCCAATAGCCCAAAATGATCCCGAAGGTCCCTTACATGCCCATAGCAGGTTCTCGTGGCCATATGACACATTAACCGGAAATGTCAGCCGGTTCAATTTCCGGGTTTTTTTCCCAGAAAATTTAAAAATGATTTTTCTCGAGTATTATTGGGCCATTATATATAATTTATAGGTCAAACTCAGCACACATATTAATTTAAGGGTGCCTTACAACCTAGTGGGGTCATTTTTGTAATATGACCCCAAAAGACCCCAGTACGTGCGCTGAAAATTGGATGGAAACTCCGACATAAAAAAAATGTGAAACCAATTTCCTGTCGGGATCCTTAATATCGACGAATTCTGTGGCAGAGACGAGTTCGTCCTCATCTTGTTTTTTCTTTTGAAGTGCGAGGCGATCGGCCGGACTCATATTTTGTCTTTCCTTTTCCTCCTTTTCCTTTCGTTCCCGCTCCGCCAACTTTTCCGCCAATAATTGTTTACCTTTCTTTTTCTTTGCCGGAACCGCTGAAACAATATATTTAAAGTTTTTCATTAGTTGAACGCCTAGGAACAGTTTGGTACAGGTTTGGTTATAAAGTCAAAGTCTAAAGATTAGACTCTAAACACACTGACTTGAGCCTAAACGTCCCTAACTTTTTTTTCAAAAATAGAATAACTTTGTTATAAGATAAGGTAATGCTATAACGTCATATAATGTTTTTAAATGCATTTAGGGTCATATTTAAAAAAAACATTTAGTAAATGAGTTTTTAAAATATGACCCTAAATGCATTTAAAAACATTATATGACCTTATAGCAGTACCTTATAACCAAAAAAAATATTCTATTTTTTGTAAAAAAAAGTTCAAAAAGACATCATTTCAAGAGAAAAAAAGTACGGGGGAGATTTTGGCCTCCAAAAAGACACGATTTAGGTTGAAAAAAAATTAGGTGACGTTATAACTTATAGTAGTCTCAGTCTGAGACTCTCAGACCTTATAACCAAAAACGTCTGTACAATAAAAAGGTCTTATGGGGCACAATGATGTTCATTTACTGTAGGTTTGTCGAGAAAAATAAAATAAAAAACAGCTCATTCGACCTTTAGCTCTCTTCAGAAAAATCTGATTAAGATATCGTTTATAATTGTATAAAATGACGACAATTCCACAAACACCCATGATTTTTCAACTCATAAGGGATCACAAGAGTTTTTAGAATCGTCGTCATTTTATACAATTATAAAAGATATCTTAACTAGGTACTGGAAAGACGCATGCGTTTTTACATTTTTTCGCCAGAAACCTAACTGAACTTGAAGAAGATCATCATATGGCTGCCAGAATATACCTTTATCAAACTATTTTTTGAGAAGATTATATTTCCAGTTTTCCAAAACTCGACGATAAATTTATACTTTTTTTGCCCAAGGGGCGCTTATAAGTTAACTTATTACGCCTAAATTGACACTTTTCTCAACGTCAGCTGTACCGTATTCTACCGCAACTAATTTACGATTTTATCCGCTCATTTCACCACGATAACTCGTGTTACTGTTTTATATCTAAGTTTTCAATCGTTAATAAAAAAAAATCGTAATTTTTACGATGATGAAAAAGTAAAAATCCCTTAGTAAGCCTAAAGATTGTATTTGACCTAAACTTTGGAATAGGCACACTGTTCCTGGAACAGACAATCAAAAAATAAATAAACACAAGAACAATTGTTTTCAAAAAACTGATTTTTCAAAAAACTAACTTTTCACAAAAGAAGTTTCTTCAAAAAACCTGATTTCCAAAAAAAAAAAAAATTCAAAAAAAAAAACTGATTTTTCCAAAATAATTTATTTTTTTTCAAAAAAACTGATTTTTGAAAAATAATTGTTTTTTCAAAACAAGGATTTTTGAAAAATAATTGTTTTTTTTTTCAAAACAAGGATTTTTGAAAAATAATTGTTTTTTTTTCAAAATAAGAATTTCAAAAAATTAAAATTGTTTTTCAAGGCAAAAACTCAGTTCAAACTTTAAAAAACTTGATTTTCAAAAATAAAAATTGTTTTTCAAAAACAAAAAAAACTGAACTCTAAAAAAATTGATTTTCAAAAACAAAAATCAAACAAAAGATTTTCCTAAAGATTCAAATAAAATAAAACTCGGTTTTCAAAAAAAAAAACGACCTGTTCAAAAAATCATAACAAGATTACCTGCAACTTGCTTGGCCTTGACCTCGTCCTCATCAC
>SCLG01003740.1:0-20937 GCA_004367875.1 Oikopleura albicans
TGCTGAATTGTAAACAAATCGAGCAGACCACCCTTAATCATTTGATATGCATGAATTGTAAGCTACGTCAGCAACTGTTACGTTGTGGGTAAAATAAATTTACCGAGAAATACATTTCTGTATGTATCGGTTCCATCAGACATTTCAAACAGTCAAACAAACCGTTTGGATAAAAAGAGCGTATACTGCGGCCGCTTCAAAGAACAATTGTCCAATCCGTCAAACGTCTTAGAGGTACTTTGAAACAGGGTTGGTAAAACACCGGTTTTTGAGCTTTGTCTTTGTTTGTCTTTAGTCGGGTCCGATTTTTTTCGCTTTCTGAAAATAAAAATAAGATATGAGAAAAAATGAGAAGTGAAAAATGAGGCTTTAGTCGACCTTTAGTCGCTTTAGTCGTTTGTCGAAAATGCTTTGTCTTTAGTTTGTCTTTAGTCGATTTTGAAAAAAAACCCTTTGTCTTTGTTTGTCTTTGTCGACTAAAGGCTTTAGTCGACTAACGCCTAAAGGCTTTAGNTGTATCGACTTCCGCCAGCATTTGCGGCTATGCCTCCAGCGTTTCCAAGCCCTTGACCGGTCATACCGCCCGCCTGATAAAAGTCTTGCACAACAGTAGCCGCATAATAGCTGACGGCAACACCCGTGCAAAGTGCGCTGATACCAAAACATACAGCTCCCGTTATTGCGACTAAAAATATTTTATAGTTAGGTCGTCAAATAAGGTCACGATTGCCTAGTAAATCGCCTTTTTATTAAATTTTACAAGTTTCAAATTAGAAATACGTCTCAAGCTTATACCTGGACATCATAAATTATACTACACCACCTACCTGCTTAAAGAATCACCAAAATGAACAAAAAAACTGTTACTTTCAGCGAAAATTGTTACTTTAAGCAGGCAGGTGGTGTATTATAGTCTTAATTGATTGTTTGATATATACCACCCAACCATTTGAAATACCACATTTTATGCCCAAAATTTTCTAAGGTTTACGCCTACGCACTAATTGAAAATCCCTTGAGAACTCATATTCTAAATAAAAAAGACACGTTTTTACGTAAGTTGTGATCTTCAAAAATGTCTATGCTGATAACCTACGCATTACCCATTGGAAATAACATTTTTCATTTTAAATAACACTTTTTTGAAAAAAAGGTTAGGTGGTGTATTTGATTGTGTATAATGTCACACTGAGCAAGAGGATGGAAAGGTTGAAAATGAAGAATAAAACTGGTCTATACTAGAAAAGAGTTGATGAAGTTTTTTGAACATGTAAAGGCATTTGCCAACGTTGTCATGACAAACATAACTTATGTCTGTCACATAAGCCTATCTTTGACAGCCACTTTTGACAGCCACTGACCAAAGTTTTTATGTCCGTATGAAATACTTCAACTGTCAAGAGCAACAATTTTTCGCTAAAAGTGAGCCTTAATAAAACCCTGCGCAGCTATCGGGCCTAGTTCCACGCTCGTATGGGTTATCGGACTAGTATTCCATGAACAAATACCTTTATTTTTTGCTTCTCGATTGTCTTCCATAAAATTTGAACACGCTAAGCCAAAATTTGACATTACGTAACCGAGAAAGCCGGTTATACATGCTATAATCATAAGTGCTCGAGCAGTTTGAAGTTCAGCTGGAAGACCAATGAAAAACCGGTCGAAATCATCACAATGCCATTGGCCAGTCGAATAGAACATACAATTCCACCATATTCCTGTTATAAGAGATCTATATCTTTAACGCACCTAGGTCTTTTAATAAGGGTCGGTCGGACCTCGAATACGGGTCGGTTTTTGGAAAATACTCAAATAAGGGTCGCAACCGGTCGTTTTTTTTCGAGAAAAAAAATTCAGGATAAAAATCACAAAGATCAAACAATCTCATTTTAAAGGCATTTGATTAGTGCATTGTATATCAGAGTACCAGACAAAAAGTGTGGGTTCGCCAAATAAAGGTCGGTTTTTCAAAACACGGAACCGACTCTTATTTGGCGACCCCATTTGAGCATACAAGCTTTACGGATCACTTTTGAAAAACACTTTTTAAACAATTTATTTCGTGAACGTTTTTTTCTGTCTTAAAACGTTTTCTTTGAATTTTTTCGTTCAAAAAACTTTCTCTGAAAAAACATTATCTGTAAAAACTATCGGAATTTAATTCTGTGAAAAACGCTTTTATTCAAGTTCCACGAAAAACGTTTTTGCGAAATTTCACGAAAAAATTTTTCTGAAAAACGCCACAAAAACCCTGTTTTACCGCAATTCCGTATCACATATTAGTACTGCCCAGTGTGAAAATAGCGGGTATTTTTTTGGAGTTAGATCTCTGGCTTGTTTTCGTTGTTGCATCTCAATAATTTCCCCTTGCATATCGTTTTTGCGCCACTCGGGCATCACACATGTAATCAGGGAACAAGCGGCCCCAATTAATCCCATTAAAAAGCCAGTTACCTGTATTCCCTGACTCACCATTTTTCGAAAATTTAATTTTTTTAATACAATTCAATCCAATTAATTTTAGCACAGTATCGTCGAACTTCAATGTCAGGGGCGTTGTGTTTCAATGCTTTGCCCCGAAGCAAGTACTACTGCTAGTATATAATTGGCTCATTACCCATAGTTGCGTCGTCATTTTCGCTGAAAGAAATAAGTGGTATTAAAAAACGCGTATTTTTTCAAAAACAATACCCTTTCTAATTGGGTTAGCTAACATTAAGCGTTTTTTTACGAGAATTGTGACTAAAATAGAAAGCTTGCAATATCCAGTTAATACGACATTTTTGGCTTCGAATGACGTACACTACTCATCTGCTTATAGTAACACCGCTAAACTATTTAACGCTTATTTAGTACAACCTATGCGGTGTTAGGTTAACACCGTTTATCGTTAACATCTTCCGCAATACAGATTTTCCGTTCGCTCCGTTTTTGGCGGATTTTTGCTCATGCAAAAGTTGTAAGATAATGATGCAGGGAGGCTGTCCAAACCGAGTTTATAGCGGGTATTCAAACTACCGGTTTTATAGTCGGTATTAACTGAAACTATCCGTTTTTACTGGTTATAGGGTCAATTGAGGCCAAGGATTCCGAATCTGAAACTAATTTTGCAAAATGACAAACAATTGTCCGGTAATTTTTGGTTTTTGACCAAAAAACATTTGGAAATCGGAAAAAAATTTTTTTCACACATTCCTTCCTGAGATGACTTTGGAGATATCTGATAATTTTTATTGGTCTCGATAGATTTGCCATACTGGAGTACCCAGTAAAAATATTTGCAAAGAATTTTAGCCTTTAAAAACGCCAATAACAGGCTTGTGTGATGATCATCACACAGTGTCCCCTAGGGGTTATACGAATACCTGTGACCCACTGGAGTTTAGTTTTAATCAGTTTATGGTAAGCATTTATAATGTCACCACATGACTTGACGTTAACGTAACTGTTACGTCGTAACACCTCCATGCTTTAAGGGTGTTAACATAAGGCAACCCTTTAGGGGGTGATACAATCTGTGCCCTAATGTTGTCAAAGCCAAAAACTAGCCTCAATTGCAAGAATATTGCTAAACTTATTTAACTCGCAGGGGGAAGTGTGTGCATATATGCACGCGACTTGGTTTTTCGTCGATTTAAGGCATAAGGAGCCCCCCCCCGTAGGGCAGAATTGGTACTGCTGACCCCTCAACTTTCCGAGAAAATTACATTGACGGTATTTTTGCGTAGGTTGGAGATTTCAAACAGCTCTCTAGGGAGGCCTGGTAGCTCAAATCAATTTCTGAATAATCAGATCGACGTAGTTTGACGACCTCTACAACTTGGCTCTACCCGTTTTTCTTGAATTATTGCGAATTATTGTTAACTTTTAAGTGTGTGCATATATGCACACAATTTCCCCCTACGGGTTATCAAAAAGTCCTTCTCCCTGAGAGTTATATTGTAGAAATACCATTCACAATGTCATTAAACGGAACCAAACGCAGTTATAAATCATAGCATATACTACTTATTTTTCGTAATGAGTGNAAATTGCGTCCTTGGCAAACACATTAACCATCTGTAATAATTTAGAATGTCATTCGGCAACGCCTCGGTTAACTTTATTTTTTGGATATTATGAATTATAAAAATATATGTTAAATTCCATTCATTTATCTTGCCAATTTTCGTAAATCAATATTTGTACGGCTAGAATGCACTTGACCATCTCGTAACGGTCGTATCAATAAATTGATCAAAGATTTTTCTCGCTTTTGTGAGGAGAGAGAATTAAATTCATTTTATTGGAATATAAAAAATTTACTGGGGCAAAAATGGCAAACGGAATCAGATTAAACTCATCGGAATAACGCCCCGCATTTGGCCTCAGGCAACAAAATGAAACGGTTTATATTACAGATATTTCTTCTAGAGTATGTGACGGCGGAAACACGTTTGGTACAGAGCAGGGTTGTAAACCAAAAAAAAAGTATTTTAATTTTAAATAGATGTGCATGTCTCTCTAGATGTGCATATCTCTCTAGATGTGCATGTCTCTTTAGATGTGCTAGTTTTTTTTTTGGAAATTGAAAATGCACATCCCCTGACTATAATACTTTTCTCGAAAAAGCGCGGCCCTTATTTGGCAATGTCGACCTTTACTTGGGTGAAGCCTTCACCGTGAAGGGTACCATTTTTGGTCGCGAAAAAAGCCATTTATGATTACTTTCGCGACCACACTATTTGGTCGCGAATTGTTGTTCAAAATATGGCTTCGCGACCACATGGTCGCGAAATGGTGTTTTAAACAAGGTGTCGCGACCATTTTTTCCACTTAAAAACAGTGATCGCGAGACCTCACCCAAAACATCACATGGTCGCGAAACCATATTTTGATCAATAATTCGCGACCAAATGGTCGGGTCGCGAAAGTACTCATAAACGCTTTTTTTCGCAACCAAATGGTGTGGTCGCGAAAGTACTCATAAACGGGTGTTTTTTCGCGACCAGAAATGGTTGCGAAAGTACCTCACTTCTTTAGTTGAGGCGTCCCTTATACGGCAACCCCGTACTTTTGTTTTTAATATAGACGTACTTTTTGGATGATCAACCCTGTAATAGAATGGGTTATTAAACCGTGGTCCTCGACCACATCTTAACGACTTCGAACAATATGTTTCATGTGAAGATAACTGCGCATGCAGTAATAAATGTAATTCCTGCGACAGGAAATAGTTCATATCGTTTCTAAATGTATATTTTAAAAAGACCTTACGCCGTTATCCAAACAACTTGTAATGAACAAAAAGTTACGGAGTTTTGACCACATATCGGCGTAGGGCGTAGGTGGATTTTTGGGGAAACATGCGTTTGCATTTGACTCGTTTATTTTAGATAATTTTCTGGTAAATATGCACGCATATCCCTATGGGAGTTAAAATCATACCCCGCCACTGGTATTAGTTTTGTTACCTGTCATTGCTCAGAATATGCCACATTGAACCCCTGGTAGCTAAACGTTAAAATATGTACCTAAATTTACGATATGATATGAAAGATGTATGATGGTGATTTTGGATACGAGTTGCGACACTCTGGCTGAAATAAATTTAATTTCTTCGTTTTTGACTTCGTTTTTTGATGCGATTTATGAAAAGCAAAGATATAAAAATTATCGACTTGGGGTCATTCAAAATGATGCAGAAAGCGACAAAATTCTCATTTCACCAGGTGGGCACTTTTTCGCCAAATGTTAGATATACAATGGTTTTATAGCGTTTCTGGCAAATTGTCTAGTGCAAAATGCGTAGGTTTATGTGGCCAATCGGCCGTAAAGATTTCAATCAATGTCATTGACCCGACCTGAAGATAAATTTAACTGTTCGCCAAAAGCGCAATTAAACCACTGTATGAAATTTACAATTTGTTGAAATTTTGACTATGCGTAGGTTTCCAATATGTAATTATATTGTCATACCATTATGGTGTAATTCACCTTGAAGTTTAAAATAAACATAATTATACTTTAATAACTCACAATTAATAAATGTATACGTTTACAATCGAAGTTCTAACAATGGAACAATTATTGATTTTTTTTGTTATATTCCTAAAATGTCTGAAAATAACTCTTTCAGCTAAAAGTTGAAAAAAACTCGGAAATTCCAGTCAAAGAGTGCAAGTTGAATTAACAGTTCGCAATTTAAAGCGATAAGTTATCGAGCAAACATGATTATGTTTTACTTTTAATAACCACTAAAACGTTTTGATATTATTAAACTCGTATTATTTACCAAGTGCCAACACAGCCAAATTCCAGGTGGTAATTTAATTTATAATGTTGGTTTTCTGGTTACCATTTTTACTCGCTCATATGTAGCCCAACCCAACGCCCCTACGCCCCAACGCATTTTTGACAACCTTGGTTAATACTGGCGAACACTAAATACTGACGAACACTAAATACTGGCGAACACTAAATACTGGCGAACACTAAATACTGGTGAACACTAAATACTGGCGAACACTAATAAATGTTCGCCAACACCTCCGTTAAGTGTTGGTCCATTTAACAAATCGATTGGAGTTGAGGAAATTTCCCAATTTTGAATTTACCGTGGGCATTTTTCGAAAACGATTCGAAACGTTTTCGCTTTGAATGCCCCATACTATGGCCCCTATTGTTTAGCAAAATTCTCTATAATAGAGAACCAACAGCAATTTGCCAAACAATTTTCCATGTCATTTTTTTCAAACCAGTTTTAGTAATGACCTATTAACCCGGAAGTGAAAAAAATGTTTTTAATTTTAGCCGACGAATTGGTGAAAGTGAATCCTACGTTATTTCATCGTGATGTTTTACAAGTTTCACGATCACTCAAACGACTTCCAAATTTTGATTTGCTGGCTGCGCTCAAAACATCTATCAAATTGTTTGATGAAATTGAAAACGGTAAGAGATCATTTTTAGCGCAGGCTGCGGTATCGTTTTTACTACCCCGTGGTGGTTTTCGGAATTTGTCATCTTGTATGAGTCATAAGTTATATATTATGACTCATAATATCTGAGTAATGGCTTATGACTCATAAGTTAAAACTCATAAATTATAAAGTCATAATGTATGAGTCACAAAGAATGAGTAATAATGTATGCGTTATAATTTATAAGTCATAATGTTTTTGGCTATGAGTCATAATGCTCTTGGCTATGAGTCATAGCTCTGTTGTATTGTCGAATGTATTTCACGGGATTTTTAGGGTGTAAAGAACGTATGATACTAATAATATCGAATGGCGGTACTACAAAATTGGATACAGAATTGCTTGGACAAACAAACATAACAGAGGAAGAAATTTATATTATGACAATTAACAACGCAATGTGCCAAAATCCAAACAATGAAGACTGTTGGCAAAAATCACAACTGATGCCATTAATCACCTCGAGAAGTTACTTATTCCACCTTCAAAATTCACAACACCGGGATTATTTGTCCGTATTGTTTTCAGGAGCAAGGTCCAAAATAAACAGGCGTTCACAACGTATATTTTTTAATGCCCGCGAGATTGATGTGGGGCGGAAAATCTTGCGGGCAAAAATAAAATGCGCGCGAGATTTAGGCTTATTTATCAATCTCGCGCGAAAATTAATGCGCGCGAGATTGATGTGAGATGGAAAATTTTGCGCGGGTTTCAGATGTTTATCATTAAAAATACATTTGAACCCTGTGTAGGTTATTTGCCAAATTGCGAAACCAAGTGTGTGGAAGAATGTTCATGTAATTGTGAAACAGAAATAACGCAATGTCCGAGTGAAAGCGACTCAAGTGAAAGTCCCCCGTGTTGTGGCCCAAGAGGCCTACCGGGTCCACAAGGCCCTCCCGGAGCCCCCGGAAAAGATGGCGCCCCTGGACGTCGCGGACCCGAAGGGTTAAAAGGAGACAGAGGCGAACGGGGTAAAAGAGGAGACACGGGAATTGCCGGATACGACGGATAAGCGTTCGAAATATAAAATTATTTACAGTCCCAGGCGCCTTTCCGGCACTTTAACAATTTAACTTTACAAGTTTTTAAGATAATTTAAAAAATATTCAAAATACCAAATTTGAGAAGCACAAAAAATAGCAAATTTCGAACTCTACGACGGATACTCTTCAACGTATGCCGGACCTGACGGTGAAAATGGACTTGATGGGGAGCCAGGTGAAGAGGGGTTAAGGGGAGAGAAAGGATATGAAGGTTATGAAGGTCCAATGGGTCCGACTGGTTATCCGGGCGATGCCGGTGATCCCGGAGATTCGTTATCAGGCGAACCTGGTGAAAAAGGCGCTATGGGAGATCGAGGCGAGACAGGACAGCCAGGTGATGCGGGAGATTCAGGTGTATCTTTCGGTCATAAAGAATACTATGAAGCGTATAAGGTTTGAAATAATAAAATAAAAACTTTTTTTGTATATCGTTAGTGTTTTATGTTTTGTTTTAAGACCAAAATAATTTTCCAATATTTGGATTTCTATAAGTATTTACGCCAAGAGATTTCGGTACCTTTTCAGCTGCAAAAAATTCGCTGAAAATTATCAGTATTTACTGAGGCCAAAAAAGGGTCGGTTAGGCGAGTTTTTTCGTATTATGGTCGGTATAAATGGTTAAATATGTGAAAAATATTTGCTAACATTTTTATTATATTATATTTTATATATTTTTTTATGTACGCCACTTTTTGTTCTAATTGTAAAACATGCAGCATATAAAAAATAATTGGTAACACATACAGTAGTAATATCTATAATAATTATACTTATTTAACAAAAGAATGCCGTCAAACGAGCGATTCTGAAAAACATAAAAAACAATTACGATAGCAAATTGATGTCTGCTTTCATGAAAATTGCCGAAGAACAAGTCAAAGATATTTGCTCCTGCAGGTTAAGTCTTATTATCATTTAATCCGTTCTATTTGTGCCTGACATTATCCACTATGAACATGTTCTAATTTTGAGTACTTAGAAAAAAATTTTAAATTTTTATTGTGCGATTTTAATACAAATTTGCTCATAATTAGCCACTTGAGGGCGCTGATTCAATAACGACTGTTTGTCCCATAAGTTATGGCCCATAACGGCGGTGAAGGGTGCTTTCGCGACTATTTTTGGTCGTCAAAAAGCCATTGATGAGTACTTTGGCGACCATAAATTTGGTCGCCAATTGTTGTTCAAAACATAATTTGGCGACCAATTGGTCCCCAAATGGTGTTTTAGACAAGGTTTGGCGTTCATTTATTTTCCACCCAAAACAGTGGTCGCCAAACCCCACTCCAAACGACATTTGACGACCATTTAGGGGTATATTTAAATTTTCTAAATACTGGTTAAGGTGCGACCTAGATGAAAACACTTGCGATGCCGAATATTCGTCATTCGAAACACCCATTAACCCTCAAACACCCCAAGAATGTAGATATGAAGGTAGGCCAATGAATATAAAAAACAGTTTTTAAATTTTGTTCAGATACTCCACAATCACATTCTGATCTTGTCTCAGCAATTATCGTACAAAAACCATACGAAAAAAGAATGATTTCCTTTCCAAATTCGAAAAGAGGGGTTAACCCCCAGCGCCGAAGACGCCGAAAATTTCGAAGACGGATCAATTAAAACTGGTTGGCCTCTCAAACTGATGACATTTTGTAAAACTTTAAATATTGCCCTAAATAAAATTTATATCTGGCTTTTTAAAAAGGTTTTTTTTTGGAAAATAAGGGACAAAATTTAAGGGTAAAATTATTACAGTCCTTATTCCTTTTTAGGAGGTTCCTTTTTCGGACAATTGCTCCTTTGTCGCACGCTTTTTCGGCCAAAATAAAAAATGATCCTTTTTGTGACGATGCGCCTTTTTCGGACGCTATTTTCGAGAACCAAAAACGCCCAAAAAAGGAGTAAGGACTGTAGTTTGTAAAAAACATTTTACTTCCGGTGACAGCTTGAACGTACATGGGCCACAAATTGGAAGGATCTGATTGATAGAATTTGGACCGGACTATCCAGCAAAAACTCTGCGTGCGCCAAGTAGGGGCCAGGCGCCAAGTAAGGGACGCTTTTTCAAAACAAGATAGCTCCACTTAATTGGTCGCTCTTCTGTAAGTATTCCACTGAGAATTTGTGGCTACGCAACACTTTTTTATTAGCAAGAAATAAACAGTAAAAAATGGGTGGCGGAATGGGGCGGAAGCAATCGTACTTAGGCGCCGTAGCCCGGTTGATTAGGGTGGTCTAGGCGAACTTTGAGGCAAATATTCTTCATTGCAGTCATATCATCAAGCAAATGATTGGCCCGTCGTTTCCAGGAGCCGAATTTGCCGCACTTATCGAGGTCCGGAATTTCAAAAAATGCATCGACGAATTTTTTACAGACAGCCTCTAGTCGATTTAAGGTTTTAACTGGAATATCAGCAGCCCGTTGATTTTTCTCCTGGTCAAATACCTCGGTAAACTCACTCTCAAACTCCTTTAACTCCTCGCTTCCCTCGACTTCCTCTGCCTCATCTTCGCGACGACGCCGGTAAGATCCATTATCCATTTTAGTATAGTCTTTTGTCAGACACTTTCCCTTTTGCTAAAATATATAACAAAATTATAGAGAGAATAATAAAAATAGTACGTCCGGTCACGTCAGATGTTCACGTTTGGCACGGACGAGTCATGTCTAATAATTACAACGGTCGGTTCCAAACTTTTTGGTTATGTTTTAATAATCCATGGGAATTATTAGACACGGCCTAACCGACTCAGTGGCGTCAAAAGGAAAGTTTGAAGTGGACGAATAATATTTAGAGAAATTCGGTCTTTTTTTTCAAAACACAAAAACAATTTTTTTCTGTACCAAAAACGGACAAATAAATAGATTTTAAAAGACATTTTTTGAAACATAGATTATGTAGCGAAAATATTTTTTGAATACAGTCCTTAACCTTTTTTGGGACGCTTTTTCGACCAAAATGGGGCCATTCTAATAGAAAAATGATCCTTTTTGTGACGATGCTCCTTTTTCGGATGCTATTTTCGAGCAACGAAAACGTCCCAAAAAGGAATAAGGACTGTAACCATATTGATAATTTAACCTTGACGGGACCAATTGTGTCAATCTTTTTTGCGCCAAAAAAGGCAATATTTCGCCTGTTTCAATAACCAAAAATATTTTTAACCAATTCTATAATAGAATTTTTTGCGGAAACTTTTTTACAAAATTAACGAAAACAAACCTGATGCCACTTGACATCATTTAAAACTTTGCTGATTCTAAAGTTGTACTTGTTTTGTTTCTCCTCCGGGGGTACGCAGTTAAGTGCCTTCGACATAAAAAATGAACATTTCTCTTCAACTCTCGTTATTCTCGTTTCTAGGTACTCTTGTGTTATTGCAGCCCCGCGGGCATCATTGATATCTGGCCCATCTTGTGCCGTGCCCAAACCCAACAAGCTCACGAATTTTAACAATTTCATTCTGTTTTTTTATTTCGTCTTATTCTTGTTGGTTTTTTAGCTACACTATTGTAGTAAAATAGGTTTGACAATCTATGACAATCTATGACAATCTATGTGATAAAGCTTTGCGTGCGATTTTAATAGCAAACTTGGCGGTGGCGCAAGTCATCGAAATGGCGCAGGAAAGGCAATAAATATGCAAAAAATCAAATTACGATGATTCGCGTTTAAAAAACTGCCTTATATAACCACAAATGCATTTGAAAAAAAAAACTCGGGGCCTTGAAATGTTGCCTAAATTCGGATCGGGGAAAATATGTGGCTTGGTGCTGAGTTACTGCCATAAGTTGGTTTGTCGTTTGAGGAAAAAAAATATACGTGGTCATTAGCATATTTAAAATGAATGGGATACGTTAATTTGAATTTATTCACCAAAATTTTTTCTCAAATGGCCTCTATGGTTTTCCTCCTGGCATTCCAAACAACTCGAGACATGCCAAAATGAGGTAATGAAAATTTTCATTTTTTCGCGAAATCGACTTGCTATGTTCATGGGTCAAACCAGTTTACGGTATATTTTCAAATAAGCTTAGCCTAAGCTGCTTAGGGTAACAAAATAATTTTTTCGTAGATGTAAAGAAAAACTTTTGACGTCTAAAAACAAATCTAAAAAAAAATTCCATTATGCAATTTGGGCAACAATAGCGGAAATGCGCGCAAAAATGCAATAACGCAAAATGCGCGCGAGATTGATGTAGGACAGAATATTAAGCGCGTAAAAATAAAATACGCGCAAGATTTATGTGGGGCAAAAAATCTCGCGCGCAAAAATAAAATGCGCGCGAGATTTCACCTTNTTTTTTTCTTTCCAAACACATTTTAACTAAACAGGTGAAAATCATTGATCGATTTTTTTGTCAAATTTAGTCCCGACTTGTTTTACGTGGTTTGATATCCATATGGTACTGTTTGAACATCCCAACTGGCTATATGGCTATATCAGAGGGTTTTTTTACTCTTTTCACCTGCCAACGCGTCATTATTTGTTTGAATCTGCCAAAATTACTTTTCTGTTGCGCCTCTCCACAACAGATTAGCGCATTTCTATGACACGATCCATATTTGTCTAAATAAAAGAAGGACAAAAAATTCGAGTATAAAAAGAAATATATCTTATCCCAGATCCGAGATATTCACTTAAATAGACGCTCGGGACCCAATTGGGTCCCACTGCGCGGTCTCGGGTTAAATTCAGATGGTACACAAAAGTTATTTAATAAATACAAGCCACGGGCCAATTTCCGATAATATCGCTTTTTTTATAAAAAAAATCAAAGAAAATCAGAAATATGAATTAAAAAGTTCCTACTAGGAACATACAGGGAGTTGTTTATAAGGTCAGGCATTTGGACCGTTATAACGTCAAGTAAGTTTATTTTTTGCACTAATGTCAAGTGAGTTTTTTGAGAAGCATGATTTAGAATTATGTCTTTTTAAGCTTTTCTGGATGAAAGCCTTGCCCCGAAATTCCCGCTCGTGCCGTTATCGGGTCAAAATTTTAGATCGAAATTTTCCAGACATTCCGCCTACGCCCTGCGCCGTTATCGGGTCAAAACCAGTTATCGGGTCAAAATTCTTCCTCAAAATGTTGACCCGATAACGGCGCAGGTGGTGTAGAACAATTAACTGCGGGAATAGTTCAACTTTTAGCCTATTTTTAATTTTGTAACTTAAAGCCTACGTTTTATATTTTCGTGGGACAACATTGAAAAACTCGAAGAGTTATTAAGAAAATGTGTTGATTTTAAGAAAGGCTTATTTGATAGCCTTTAGAGAAAACAATATTTTGATTTGACTTCAGAAATGAACTCTATGGCCAAAAATATGTCTGTATACGAAATTTGGGCAATTTCTAAGCACTCTTTCAAAATTCAACATTTTTTTCACTGGGCTTATCTGATAGCCTTTGGAGATTTCCATAGTTTGATTTGACTTCAAAAATGAACTTAATGATTAAAAATACGTCATTTAAAAAAATTTGAGCTATATCTCAACAATTTTGAAAATTTAGGTACCCATATGGGGACTCCCCATAAGGATATTTTCAAAAAAAAACATCCCAAAAAACAGCTCTCAAAAAATGAGTCGACACCTGTTTCAGGGTTTTTCCATATTTTTATGTTTTCAGGACGAAAGGAGCAAAAATAGAAAATCGCCGATTTTGAACGGGTCCGAGAAATTTCGAATTTCGAATTTTTAGCAAAAAAATTAGTTTTATTGTATGTTTCATATTTTTCCTCATAAAATTGGGTGAGACCCCTGTTTCAGCGATTTTCGATTAAGCCCGGTTTACAATCATTTTCGGTCGATTTAAGGCGTTTGGTCCAAATATGGACCGTTGTCCCCCTGGGAGTTAACATAGCCGCCAGGTCGTTTGGTGCAAATTTGCACCATTATTCCCTGACGGATTATATGACACTTGGGGCCCTTGAGAGTTAACTTACCGTATGGGGACTCTCTGGCTCCGAGGCTTTGAGCAATTTTTTATGATTTTTAACGCTATTATGACGTCACCTTCAGAGTCATAGCGTCCCCATACGCTAATAAGCTAGGCTCGACTGGCCTTTGGTCGTCTGAAATTTTGATGAACGGTGCTCGCCTGGGCTGCCTAGTTCACGAATTGCCTAGCGCACTTCACTTGAACTGGGAATGCCAGCTGGCTGTTGCCGAGCCCTGACAACTCAACTAAGTTAACAATCTTCAAGTAAGTTAACACTTTTGTCATTGTAATACTGTTAACTTACTTAGGTAAGTGGTGTACAAAAATGTTCTATTTTGTGCATTTTTGATGTAACAGTTTATGAAACACGTGCAAAAAATCGCTAATTGCCTAATCTAGTCTAGATTGAGTTCGTCCATTTTGGTTGCATGATTTCGAAAACACTCGTCATCGAAAACAGGGTCAGACAAGGGTTGTGGGACACCTCATAGTTACGTAATCGAACGACGACACGAGCTGACATCATGAAAAAAGGACCAAAAACGGAAGCTTTTAAAAGAAAGAATCCAAGTTTGATATTTGGTTACTTTCGTCTTTTCAAATGTGTCTAAAAATTCAAAATCAGGTAAGACTTCTTTTTAAACATTTTTTCCGAAATTATTGAGAAGTGGACATAAGCGTTTTCCTCAACAGAAATAGAAATCGTTAAGATTCCTAGAAATTATATACTCTTCTGACCAGGGCTCGGCACAATTGGCTCGTTTTGGCTCGCTCAGAGCCAAAAATACAATTTGGCTCTGCTCGGCTTTGTTTATCTAGCCACGTTTGCTTCAAAAACTAACAATACACCACTTGCGCAGTTATGTTGCCAAAGTATTTTCAAAAAACGGCAACATAACTGCGCAGGGCGTAGGCGGAAAGTAAAATTATCGGCAAACATAACTGCCGGCAAAATCGGCAACATAACTGCGCAATTGGTGTATAAACTCCGACATCTTTAAAAGAACGCATGAACACCGTACTAGGTCATTTTTTCGGCACGAGACAGAAGAGAAGTGTCATTTAGAACGTCTTTAGTTCTATTTAAAGTAATAGTCAATTTTTCCAGCATGAAAACCATTCAAAACTCGTTCGAACGGTCAAGAACGTCGAAACGAAAATAATAATAAAATTGTTCACAATTTGAACAGAACGAACGAACGAACGAAAGTTCTCTAAAAAAGAACCTTCTCAGAAAAAAGAACGTATTTTGCATGCAAAAAATCCTATCACATTAACCCTCATGCACCACTGCTACACACGGTGTGTAGTTGCGGACTTTAGATGGCTCTCATTTCTTATCGAGTTCGAAAATCCTCGGTTCGTTTTGACCAGTTAAATTAAGAGGTTAATTGCGATTTACAAAACTACCACACGTGAATTTTGGAGAAGTCGAAGTTTTCTGAATTGAGCTCGCAAAAACACCCTTTCCACCACTTTTTGCGAAAAAAACGTAGAAATTTTAGTAAAACGCCTCCTAGCGGCTAAGTAGGGTAAGCTTGCTGGAAACATAGGAAGGACCAAAAATTGGTAGGTTCAATACCTTCAACCTGTTGGGTGTGTTAAACTTTTAAAATAAGTACTTAAGAAATTATAAATGAAAATATATGGCTCGTTCGGAAAGGATTTTTCAACAAATACATGTATAGACGAAATCTATAAATATGTTATTTTTACCACATTTTTCTTAGTTTTAATAATTTTTCTACATTTTCACGCCCAATCATGATCAAAATTCACCTGGATATTCACAAAATTCAGAAAAGTACGTTTTTTCAATATTTGAGTGAGCAATAACTCGCTCGAAAATTGAATTTGACCATTTTTCATTTTAGACCGCTGATTTTCTTTTGGCGATAGTTTTTTAAATTTTCAACCGATTTACTCGGTAGGTAGTGCAAACTAACGACGAGACAAGTACCAATTTTTGGTCCTTCCTATGTTTACTCAAATTTTTAACACATCGACCAGGATAAATTTTTTTATTCGTCGATTTTCGGTGATATTTCCTCACAAATCGTAAATTTGGCCAACAAATGGTCTCCTGGGGGTTAAATTTGGAAAATTTTGTAAAATATTATTGAATATTCTTAAAATATAAGCGATCGGCATCACAGAAGTGCCTTTATGTTTATTATACGATGATCTAGTCAGAAATCACAACCTAAGCCGCCGATGCTACACACGGTGTGCTTGACTGGCGAAATAACACTAGCAAGTTGGTGGTGCATCGGTGTTAACAGAACGTTCTATTGCGATCACACGAAAGTTGGAGAATCATCGCCAAGTAGAACGTGCGTTCTGTTTTGTTCTTTTTTGAAATTAAAAAAAAAGAATTTTGGCATCTCTGATACGACTTATGCAGGCTAAGATTTCGAGTATATTCTACATTTTCGTGCGAACTTTACGCCTTTTTTTTAGTAGGTTACAAATTCATTAAAATTTCGACACAATTTTTTTTCTGAAATGAGGATTTTCTTTGATCAACATGTTCTGAAAAACGTTTTTTTTCCGGAAAAGCCTCAGTACCGGGTTTTAAAATTAATTTTGTAGTAATAAAGGCCTTACCAATGACATTTTTGTTCTCGGAAATTGATAAGTTTGATATCATATTATACGTGAGTGCTACAAATGAATTCATAATACCGTATTACTTCAACAAAATATGTAACTTTCCAGCCCATAATTTCGTTAGGCCCGTCAGCAATTTTTCGTTTTCCAACACTTTTGGAAACTCTAGAGCGATTCGTGGAAACTTGCACGAGATTTTACTGACATTTAGAGTATGCAAAACGGCCCACGTTACATCATGGACCATGTAACATGTAACAACATATAGCTTATGCTTATAACAAAATCATAATTGACAGTTTTGTTGTAGATGCGAGATATAATCCTATTTTAACGTTTTTCTAAATTACAGACGCTAGACGTGCATAATTTCTTTGACGAACGCGGAAAAACCGTGCGTTTCAATTCTTTATTTTCCGGCATTACTAACGGAACTTCTGGGAAACTGCATCTCGCACAAGACTAATTTTGATGACATTTTAGGAATTAATCATTTCCATTCTAGCTACTTATGATTATCGAATTTGTTAAACGGAAGCTCTTAGTTGCAAATTAATGACAATTATGCCATAATGAATCATTAGTAATAATACGTCAGCATGAACCCAACTCGCGTTTCCGCNGTTCTTGTTCTGCACAAATACCTTGCATGACATCGCGGAAAATTGCGGGTATTTGAATATGGGCCTGGGCACCCCAACCAAACGGTTCAAAATCCACCCGCAAACCAAACCAGGTAACCAGCGTCATTTGCCCGCCCTCGTCCAGAAACATAAACTCAGGGTTGGTTTGAGAGGTCAGATCCATGCTTAAAGTGCCAAAGTTTACGGTACTTTCTTGATTATCGGTCACTTTTATACTTATTGGTAAACCTGACTGACCAAAAAAAGTGATTTCGAGATTTCCTAAATACCAAAAATCTCGAGTTGTCATAAATATGGTCGTGTGGGGTAGTGAATCGCTTTTGATAGAAGTTGAACAATTATTATATTGTTAATTTTTATTTTTTGATTACAGATTAGGCTAAATTAATTCGTTAAATGGCGCAACTCGGCTTTGATCAGTAGTAAGCAATATGAAGGTCCCTTGATGATATATGTCAAAACCGCTTGACGAGAAGCCATTTAATGAAAACGGTGTAATATGGGGATCACCCCATGAAACACACTCTCCAATAAAGTTGCCAACACATCCCCATTCATTTTCTGATATCAACTGACAGGATTGAGTTGAATTACAATTTGACGAATCGTGACACATCCACGCTGAATTTTCGTTACCGGGCAGTGCTAACAAAGGTACACCATTACAGTTTTGTTTTCGAAATTTTGAGAATTTAGCTCAGTGTTACGACTGCAGTGCGAGACGTTTATAAGTTATAAATTATAACTTTAAAAACTCGAAAACGCCTGTGTCTAATTTTGGGTAGAAAAAAAGTAATGGGTACGTATGATGTACCAATCTGGGCATGAACATGATTGTAAGTCTTCAAAACAGACGCTCATGTAACAACGTGTATTATCAGATATACCGTCTTGTCTCCAATCTAAATCAGCCTGATAATCTTCAGAATCATCGAAATTATAGCCCGGACATTCTGTAGACGGGATACCACTGACAGAATCAAAACATTCGCGAACTCGTGTTGCAACACCTTCACCACATGTGGCCGAACATTCACTCCATTGGCCCCATTGCCCCCACACTGAATCACACGGTACATCCGAATTACATTGGCGAACTTCACTATCTTGCAATTTCCCAAAACAATCGTTCCATGCTTCACATGAACGAATTCTAACTTGATAACCGGTGCCACAAGGACCAGGATTGTTATTAATGACTCCATAACTTTCCCTATTAATTTGACTAGGGACACAATCACCCCATTCGTTCCATTCGCTCCATAAATCTATATTTTCACCAAATTGTTCTGATTCAATTGTAATTGTTGCATCAACCCACCGGACTGTTTCGTTTTTCCATTCGAACCAGTTATCGGAGGACATTGGGCACATAACATCAGCATTAATGTAAGCATAGCCAACATTCGGATTACCGCCTGCTTCCAAAACAGCATAACTACCGAAAATCCACTGGTTTTTTGATGATGTGCTATGGAACCAAATTGCATAGTCACCTGACTGAAAGATTNTCAGCCAATCAGCGACCTGGAAAATTAAATATTTTTTGAAGTTAAGTAGATAAAGTTTTTTAGATAAAAATACATGCCTAACATATGTATTCATGTTCGTAGAATCGTTTAAAGTAACATATAAATCCGTATGATTAACGTTACTATTGTTGATGTCTAAGAAAGTTAAACAATAGTTGACCGTGGCCGTGACGAGGACCGATGACGTGCCGTTCCATTGTTCGTTTTTCCTATCCTAATTTTTTGTGTATTTTCCCCTCGTCTATAATACTACTAAACTCCATTGAGGAAATCTTTTGTCGAATCACTAACTCTAAGCACATCAGGACACACTGAAAATAATTTTATAAGAAGTACTAGATAGAATAGTCCGGGATCATTAATTCGGCCTAGGGATGAGCTTATTTTTTTCGGTCGGTCCTATAAAATCATATTTGGTTAACTTCCGAAAAAAACGAGGTGATTTTTGTCAAGTTACGTCGTGTTAAGTAGCGTAGGTAAGTGGTGTATATATATAGATGTTATTTTCAAATATGGTCTAAAATATAAATTACCCTTAAACCATCCCCCACCCACCGTACTTTATCCATATTACCCTTGAACTATTAGCCTTTATTCACATTACACTTTATGCAATTTGCCTTTGTTTATGACATGATACCAATTCAGTGGGTGCCTACCATTTATATATTAAATTCAACTCATTTGTGACACTTCTAAAATCAGATTAAAATCTACCTGTTAATATTTGCTCAAAAGCTGTGCTCAAATCAGCACAACGTTTTTGACAAGAATGTTTATGTCGTTCAAATCCATCACTAGCAATGTAAGAGCACTCCCCTAAATTAAATTTTAAGACAACAGTAGAAAATGAATTGCACATTTGAACCTTTGACACAACGTATCGGAACATTGTAAACATACAACCAATAGTCACTCCACCTTCCTGAGATTGGTGTGGTTGAGATAGAAAGTTCCTCGTAATGATAAAATTCGAAATGATAATAATTCCAGAACCCATTCACCCAATCAATAAAATTTGGACGATTTGGATATATTACGCCATTCCACCAAAATTCTTGACAATGTAAGTCTGGGTACTGAAATTTAATATAATCTTTCCCATTTGGATTGTTCTCCAAAATATTATAAACCGACAAATTGCCAAGAATGTAGTGAGTGCCATCGTACCAAATAGCCTTTCCGTCTTCACCAAAATACATCGGATTGTCATTCATTGTTGTACCATTATTCGTATAAATTCCATTGAAAACGGAAAATGTTCCGTTTAACTTCACTCGACGGTTTTGATCATCAGAAATTTCTGGAGAATTCGGGATTGATGAAATAAGAAGGGTTCTGCAACATGAATCCCAAGTACCGTCAGTTGTACAGTCTATCAAATAATAAGTTTAACTAAGAGAAGAAAAAATAAGAATTGGACAAGTCAATTTTTCGAAAAAAAACTGTTAATACAGTTTTGTTCAGCTCGAAAAAATAAATTCTCCTGATTTTTTCAGGAGATTTCCATACGATTCTGCCATGAGAGTTGTGGAGACCGGGCGGCAAAAATTAGAAAAAAGGTTTGAGATTTTCTTATGATTAACGCGATAATCGAAAAAAAAATTAAAAAAAAGTTGACTTAACCCCTCGATATGCTGCACCGCGTTTGGCCCAAAACTGTACCTTTAACCCCAATTATCACGTGACTCGTTGAACTTGGGCAAAAATGAGCAAAAATTTTAAAATTTATTTTTTCGAGCTGAACAAAACTGTATTAACAGTTTTTTTTTTCGAAAAATTGACTTGTCCAATTCTTATTTTTTCTTCTTTAATTAATTAATAATACAAGGCAACTGAAAAGATGAATACTTGCACCCTTTCAATTGGTCAAATGTGATAAAAAAATAGTAGTAAAAATCATTAAGTCATGTTACATAGCCGATCAATAAGAACACTTTATACCTGATGTATTAGAGGGTATGGAGACCATTTATGGCCATGAAAGTTTGATAATCCAGTACTTACACTGTGTTTGATATTCCAAGTACTCGTTTGTCGTTGAATTTTCATTAAAGTTCCAAATATAATCTTTGTCACTCCCGGTGCGGTTTTCAACCGTTTGAAAAACAGAAAATGTGATCAGTTCTTGAATTCGATCTTGAATACGGAACAACTCGCCGTCCTCTTTTTCGCATTCACTTATTGCTTG
>SCLG01003743.1:0-19312 GCA_004367875.1 Oikopleura albicans
GAATAAAATTTCCAAATAGTCATTACATATTTCCAAAGTGGTTTGGTAGCTGTACTTTTCATCTATGTTGTCATCTTGCTCTCCCGAGAATTTGAATGGTAAAAGTTCTCCGTTGAACGGCAGTGTCAAATACCAGTCTAAAGGATCGTCCATTTTCTCTAACGCCTTTTTTAAAACGTCTTTTGGTATAATAATTTTGTCACCAATCCTGGCCACCTCGATTAACCGTAAAATTCCAACTCTAATCTCTTCTTTGTAAAATTGCGCACTATTTTGACTTAAAACCGTGAAATCCTCAATTATATGATCTTTGACGTCGTACCGGCAAATTGCTTCTAAAATCTTATGCTAGGTTCATTTTAAATTTCTATCTACCAAATTACTACTAGGGTAAATTCCTGGTCAACATAAAGCGCGTGTAAGGTCAAAGCGAACCGAACCTACGTAAATAAAAAAATGAATGACTGGAGCCAATCATAGTAAGCAAATGGTTTTATTTAAATGATTCAGAACGTCCTCAAGATACAAAAAAACGGCGTCAGAGTACAAAAACACAAGCTCATGTTCGATTTCACATAACGACACACAATTGGCCTAGTCTGAAATTCAGACTGAGTCACCCGTCAGCGCGGTTTACGGCATTACTCGAATCAACCAAAAACACCTCAAATAGATATTTGTACAATGCTTTATACAATGCTTTAAGTATTATTAAAGACTAATCTTTCATTCACTTTACTGTCATTAAGTACAATGCACAATAAAATTTATCTAAAAAAAAGACATTATGCATCTTTTAAATTTCAAAATAATAACAAGATTGCCTCCAGACATTCATTTATTTTTTTATTTACGTAGGTTCGGTTCGCTTTGACCTTACACGCGCTTTAAATTTTTTGATTCAAATTTGGTTGAAATAACGAGTTCGCCTCATGAAAACAATATCCACAAAACAAGCAAATTGTATTATACAAAAGTCTTAGAAATTATGTTATGTAAGTTGCACGAAAATGTGATTTAAAAATAACTATTTAAACGGTAATTTTACTAATGAAAAACTGAAAAAATGGTAACATAAATATCTTTTGAACTATTGGGTAACCCAAAATATATGAATTTCAATCTAATATAACCTTGACCTTGAGCTCGAGTTTCGCTGAATGTCTAATCCACCAATTGCAAGGATTGAGGATATAAAAGTTATCCTTCGTATGCAAGAAATTCGTTAAATACAAAATTTTTGGATAAAACTGCTCGTAATTGTCCATGTTCTTTATTTTTTCAAATACTTTCACGAATGATTCTGCAAACGAGATAGAATAGTCATAAATAAATTCGATGCAAATCGGTTCGATTTCATCGGAGTCGAACCAATAGTAAAGAAATTCTGGCGGGAATAATTTCCCACCTGTATCACGGGTAGATATTGTTGCGTAATACGGTGCTAATTTCATGAGAGCCATAATTCTGTCGTGCGAAATGCCACCTTTTTGTTTGAAAATTTCCTTCATATCGTCTACAAGAATCTGTTCAAAATCCCATATTTTGTTAATCATATCGAGACCATGATCTCCACTGCGACCGTCATCGAAGACCCATTTTGCGATTGGGTGAGGGATTTTTTGAAGCCTTTCAATAATAGCAAGATAATGACTTTCCGGTGCTAATATCGTTTTTGTACCATCTGCCAAACACGCATATATTTGATCACAAAATGAATGTTTTCTATAAAGCACTTCTAAATGAAAAAACCATGAGGCAATAAGCATGTTATTGTCAAGTTCTTCGTCGTCATCGGAGGTTTCGTAAAATTGTAACAGTTTTCGAATTCCACACAATATATCTCATTTTTGGGTTCCACTATATTATATATTTTGTAAAATAATTGGTTCGTTAAAAATGATATTTTACTTTTAATGGTTCTCCGTTCGTAAAGGAGGCCTCCAGCTTGATTATGTTTAAAGTTTAGAACTCTAACATTGCAACTGATTCATTAGTGACGGACGCAGATATCGGATTCAGGTACCCTTTCAACAGAGTATTCACCAGTGAGAATAGTCTACGCACCGGGTGCACCGGGTGCACCGTTAACCCGCCACAATTATTTCCCGAAAAGTAGCCGGTTAACGGGCCAATGTGTGGGCGATTTGTGAGAAAATTCATTTTTAATGGCTGGTCAACAACTAATAGACTGGACGGTTAAAAAAATAGTCATATTTGTTTTATAATTTTTTCCAAAAATTCTTTCATTAATTTACACATTAAAAAGTAATTGTAGAGAATTTGAGGACGCAAACTAAAATAATAAACGATAACATAAATCAACAAAATTGTTAAAGAAACTGTTAAGAACCCTGCCTTCATGAAAAAATATATTTTTGAATTCAATTTCGGTTACGTCTTCGTCAATAACATCGAAAAAGGTTTTATTATTTTTATAAGTGGATTCTTCCAGCACTTTTAGAAATTCAACGCCAAGATCGCCTCTCATCTGTATCCACCATAATAGTCGATGGTTAAAGGCAATAATCGGTTTTTGATCTGTGCGCAAATAATTGCATAATTTCTCCAATCCGTTTTTTGTTGTCTTTGACTTCCATTCCTCATCGCCCAAGGCGTTGATTTCGGATATAAAAGGACGATTTAATTCCTCCTCCAATATGTTCCTATCCGGGTATAATGCAAATATGTCTTTTAAGGTGGTCATTTTGCCATCATCAAAAGTCTCATGATGCAAAATCCAAAATTGAATTGGCTTCTGTAGAGCAGGTACGTTTGAAAATAATCTGTCATTAATGTCTTTAGAAGATTCTTCAGCGACCAATGAATTTAATTTACGCATATTCTTGCATCTGTTTTTTCGATCGACTTCCATTTGTTTTTCTCTGTTTTTATCAGACATGTACCATGATCCATCACAAATAGCTTTCTCTAATAATTCAACATCACTGTTGAACTCCAGACTGCTTTTTGAAGCCAACAACTTTGCCATTCTAATACTGCGATAAAGGTTTGGAAAAATAGTCTTACGAGTTTCACATAATGAATTTCACATAATGTCTTAATTTAAGAATTTCTTAAGAACGGTATACCGTATACCTTAAAACGGCAATACAATTTGTTAACGGTTTGTCAGAAAAAAACAGTTTAGAGTACGCTGTAGAGTATTTTTCACAAATTAAAATCTCGACTAGCTTATCTCTTGTTGCGTGGGCCACGGCGTGGCCGTACATAGGCAGTTTTTTTTTCTTAAAATTAATAAAATGAACCAAGTGCGCTGTTATGTGTAGACTACATAGTGTAGTGTAGTAATATTATTTTTACTCAAATTAATGTTCAGAATACATGTATGTCAAATTAAATTAAGCTTTAAAATGTAAATTCCGAACAATATACAAAGAACTACATTCCAAACCGTTCCTATGGCTAGTGGTCTGATTAAGAAACCAAAAATACCATTTTTTGTCGACAAAACCTTTATTGCAAAGAAATTTACAAATGTTATCTTGATCCGCTTGTAGCGCAACAAAAAAAGGACTTCGCCCATATATATCCAGATGATTGAACTCTCTGGGCCACCTGTCGGCAATTGTTTTAATTGTTGATTCGAACATTTTATTGGTGCAAAACCAATATAAACAGGTACGTCCATCTTTTGGGTCGGGTTCTAATTGGGCCTCTCTATCCAATTGCCAAAGATCATCTAAAAGTTGATTTGCTTTTTCAGGGTCACGACATGTTAGAAGTTTCTTCTGGATACTAGTAATGGAAAGATTTTTTTCTACGGTACATGTCTTCTTTTGTGTTTTTTGCGGCCTTCTTCTATGATTGCGTTTTTTCGATCTGGGCATATGGTACTACTTGTTGGTACGTTTTTGGTGTGCTCTTCAGACTGAAAAGGTCATTAAAAGGTTACAATCAATTGTCGCGGTTCAAATTAGGGCTGGTTGCCTAGTTGGACAGTCCGGACTCAACTGGATATGCAAGGCAAGGCCTACTCAAAGGCCTAGATTTCGGAGCTCACACACGATGATAAAGATAAAAAGGTTTGATTCAAAAATGTTTACACAATCAAAAATTAGATGGTGATTGCCGAATTAGTTGAATATGGCATTGGTAATAAACGCATTTTTTATGATTATTAGGTCAAGTCAGTTTTTGTAATGTACAGTTTTTGTAATGTACAGGTTTTGTAAAGTACACCGGGTGCGCAGTTATCGGGCGGGTTTGTGCTGTTATCGGGCGGTTTTTTCCATTTTTTTGGGATATACATGACCAAATATCCCGCTCGTGCTGTTATCGGGCACCCTCGTGCTGTTATCGGGCGTTTTTTTGCGTATTTTTACCTTATTCCGCTTCCTCCCTGAGCAGTTATCGGGCGCCCGATTAAGGATTTTTTGTCGCGAAACCCGCCCGATAATTGCGCACCCGGTGTAGTTAAATCTGTTTCAATTTGATGGTATAGAACGTCCTGTATAGCGTTTTCTTTGACATGTTTTTAATATTATTAAAACAAAGGGTATGTACCCCCTTAAGTCTAAAACCACAATATATGGTCATTAAATATCATGAATCAGGATTCAGATTATGAGTTATGAATTAAACTATTTCACTAATAAACTCTTTAAGGCCATTTTTGCAAAAAGTCTGTTACTATCCATATGGTTGTTCCATAATGGAACTTCCATTACAATCTGATAGCGTTTTGTAGTTCCTTTTGCTTGGAATGTCATACATTTAAAATGGCCATTAAACTAATAGTGACACTATACGTAATTATTAAATTTTAAACGGTAATTATTTATAAAGGTCAAAATTAAAAAAAAGAAGTTCCATATACTCGTCGAAATGATAAAATTGAGTTGAAATGATAATTTTTAACATAATTTGCCTTACTACGACCCGATACAGAGCTGCGAAAATATCGACTTTGCGCCTGACCACTTCTACAACCTACTCATTCAAACATTTCGCCAATAGGTCACGGTCACGTTTTAGCACTTGTTTTGACGGTCAAATTTTGGGAAAATTTTGAACATGAATAATACATGTTATAATAGTTTTCCCCACTTCTACCCTATTTGTTTTTAAGTTCTGGTTAAAAAGCAAACAAAAAAATTAACTATTGCTCACCTTCAGAATTTTGCTTCGACATTGAATAGAAGTTTATTTGTACGTATTAGTCATGTTAAATCTCTTAATTTTTATTAAATTTGGGATATACACTTGTTACTTTTCTTATGAATGAAATAAAACATTTTTTTACTTAAGTGCATATACATATAGGATAAAAAGGGAAAAAGGCCATAAAAATGATATTTGCTGATGATTCACAACCCGGTCGGCCAATAAGTGGCCCTAACTTCGTAGAAAAGTAAAATTTGCCTACGCTAATATAATGCCAATGAATCAACACTAGTTACGTTCAAATTGAAGTTCAGAACTGAACAGTGTCTTGAATTCGCATAAAAGCATTTTTCGCGGAAAGATACGGTCTTTGATGTTCACTTATTAAAAAAATGTACCAAGTACAAGTTGTAGTATTATATTATTTTATGTTAACAATTATTTCGATACATCAAGATGATTCATTCTATGTCAGTTTTTAAGTGGGCGTTTTCATGCTGTTATGGTTCATAAGTTATGAATTAATTGACGTCATAAATATAGGTCTTTTTCTACATTTTCAGAGTCAAAGTTCGAAATCTTTTGAAGTACATCTTTGATAGATTGTCATAAATGTATAGACAATCAATCTAGGTGGTTTCAAACTAAAAAATAAGATATTAGTGTGTCTGATAGGCCAAAAAATGAAAAAAATGCACATTTTTAAANCGTGGATCAAAAATACGAAAACAAGAAGTCTTGCGTCATCTAAAGCTCACTTGTGAATGTTATGTCTATTTAGAACAACAGTTGCCAAACGCCTTTCGACTTCATGATATTCTGCTTCTTCTTCGAGGGCCGCTGCTCCTTAGCCAAACGGGATTCAAAGTTATTAATAACTTCAATAATGTATTTTTCCAACGCTTTTCGAATATGGGGAATCATAAGGGCATTTTCGTGCCCTTATAACTTAAGGGTGTGCCATACCCTACTGTCTTAAAAAACAAGACTCCGAAATGAAGTCATTTTCTCTGCAAATATAACTCTCATTAATTTGAACTTTTTTCAAATATACTCAAGAATGTTAGGCGAACCAATTTTGGAAATATTGGAAATGATTTGTCAACATACACACCCCCCACGGCGCGCGTAAGTTGACCATTTTTTTTCTTAAAAAATGCTCCTAGGGAGTTTAGACGGAAGTTGACGATTTTTACTTTACATGGTCGGATAGAGGACTGTCGACTCTATAGAGCCAGCTGTAACATGAAATCTAAAAATTCAAAATTCTAGAAAATTTATCACTTTTTTTCGATTTTTGCTGATTTTTAAGCCTAAATCATTATAAAACGAGATAATTATTGCATCAAAATAACCCCTATGAATTTCATGTTACAGTTGGTAATCTGCACTAAGGTGTCCTTAAATCAATTAAAACAAAAACATATATATTATTTTTATCGGAAACTCCCCTGGACGTTTTGCCGTGAAGTGGAATTTATGATTTTGTGGAAATTTGGACATTTGTACCACTTTTAGGTTAGGAATCATGATTATTTTAATGTGAAACTTTTTGTGTAGTGTTATCAAGCAATATAGATGATATAAACAGAGCTTTAAAATACAAATTGTTTTGTCACAAAAAAATAGCGAGCCAATTACCTTCCATGATACTAAAATAATGGCTTATTTCTTTAGTACTTAAAACGGTCATGGTTTCTAGATTTGTGGGGTTATTTTTTACACGTACGGACTTGGGAAGCTCACTTTATGTCCGAACGGATATCCAAGTTCACTACCATGTTCAGAAAAGATTTTTGACAAGTCGCATATGGCACACCCTTAAGTTATAAGTTATAAGGTCTAATCAATTTTTCACACCAATGAACACGCAAAAAAAAGGAAAAATTATCTAACCATCTTACCAGTTACTTATCTTAACAACTGTTTTGCGCAAAAAAAAAAGTGTTAAGATAACCCAACTGTATTATGCTAGGGGTGTATTTAACCGTCAAACACAACGGTTGAACGATTGTGCCACCAGACATAAAACACGCTTTTTGTTCTTGTTTGTTTTCAGTTTGAGCAGTAAACATTAGCATAGAACAAACAAAAGGACTGGGAAAAGGAACTAACTTTCACGAAGTTTGTTAACTTCCAGGCATTTTGTTAACTTTAGGGGCGTTAACTTCCGTAGACAGGCGGTGTTATCATAAATTATGAATTTTAATTTTGGGGGTGTGTTAATGAGGCCAAGTCAGTGTAGAAATTACATTTAGGTACCGTCATTTTCATAAACTTTATGTTTTATTTAACTTTTCCGAAGAGTATATATTATACTTATCAGTATTTGATCCAACTTTATTTTGTGTTACGTTTGTATATATGACGTAATATTNAAAAATAAGATCTATCTTTTGGTTTAACCTTATTTCGAGGTCGCATATCACGTTTTGAATCTGTTTGTATCCTTTTTAAGGGTTGTAGGATCGGTTTCTTAACAATAATGTGTCAAAAAGAAAACCTTATTGTCATCAGGGCACACATTCTATTGATTCAAAAGCACAGAATCACAAAATTACATTTTCATTTTTCCCTTTTTTGTTTGAGGGCCTACGCAGCTGAAATTTGGCGTGTAGGTACTTTAGGGTGATATCTAAATTACATTTTCAAAGAAAAAAAAAAATTATTCAAAAAGGACTGTTTGCGTTGTACTTTCAAAAATCACCTTTGGATTTGAGTCAACTTGGTTGAAAGTGAGCTTTTATATAAAGTAATACATAATATGAAAGTATATGTATAGACTTTAAAGCCTAAAAATGATAGTTTAAAATGTCCAAAATCGAACGAATACACCTTTGGAAACTCTTCGACCACCCCTGGACACTTAGCGGTCAATTTACTCAAAATTTATGATTTCAGACTCAGTCATTCAAATAAGTGTTATTGAAGACATTTAGGACCGTCCTGATTTTTATTTTTGTTATGAACGAGCGATTTATCGGTATATGCCGTCATTTTGTGTGGGATTATCTCTTGCTCACAACAATATCAAAAATCTTCTCGGGAACAAATTTATTAGAAAGGCCATGAATCTGATAAGTACCGTTTAAATGTACCGTTTGAATTCAAAAAACGTACTTAAAAAGTTTTTTGACAAACCCGTTAAGCAAAAACAGAAAAAATCTACCATGATGACCGACTGCCGTGATGTGCACGACTGTCGTGATATGCACGACTGCCCTGATGCGCAGGTTTTTCGGAAACGCAATTTGCACATCAAGAAAGTCAGGAGTGTAACTCTGATAAATAATAAGTTACGAAAAAATAATAAACTACATTAGATTATAGGTGTGTATTTTGTTGAACTTGCGGGAACATGACAAATCAGAAAACAAATCAGAAATAATAATTTTAAAAAATATTCGAAAACCAAGGAGAAGCAAGAATATCTTTTAAAGTTGCTCGTTTTGACGCAAATGAAGACAAAATAGAATTAATTAGAGCTTTTGCCGAATCGCTTAACCTGTGTTCACCGATGAAATCTCGACGTACGTTTCCATCGGCGAACTCCCAGCTTCCGACCAGTAAAATGTAGAGAATAGCGCCCAGAGACCAGGTAGTCATCGGTTCGGGTTCCATTTCGCAATATTGAAACCATTCTGGCGGAAAATAAGGAACCGTTCCAGTAGCCGATTTAAACGAAGATTTAATTTTTGAAGCGCAACCAAAGTCGATTATTTTAACCTCTAAGGTGTTTGGGTTAATCAAGACGTTTTCATCTTTGTAGTCCCGATGGACAATTCCGGCGGCGTGTAGTTCAGCAGCGCATTTAACAATTTGGTTGAAAATCACTTTTGCCGGTTCTTCGGGGATTGCGCCGTAAATTCGCGAAAATTCGAAAAGATCGATTGCATTCTCAAATTTTTCCATAACCAGAACAAAACTTGAGCGCCTTTCGAACCACGCGATTGGCTTAACCACCCGGTCAGAAGCTTTAAAAGCCTTAAAATGAAAATAAATTTCATTGGGCACCATTCGACCGTCGACGTGAAAATACTCGGAAATTTTCGTTCGAGGAATTTGCTTGATAACAACTTGACGTCCACTTCGTCGACTAATTCCGGAATAGATGACGCCATTTGCCGATTTTACCATTTCGTCGACAACTTGATAACTTCTCGCAAATCNAAAATTTATTTTTAATTTTTAAAATTTATTTTTAATTTTCAAAATTTATTTTAAATTTTTAAAATTTAGTTTAAATTTTTTTAATTTAATTTTAATTTTTTTTTATTTTTTTTGATTAAAAACAGAACTTTTTTTGGATAAAATATCGCATAATCAGGTTGAATAAAAAAATGGCGAAACTTGAAAACGACGAAAACTTAAAAACATTGAAAAACACACAAACTTTCATTTTCGATAAAAATGAATGATTATTCAAAATTTAGACTTATGTAACATTTTGTCATTTTTAAATTTTCACTATTTTCAGGTTTCGCCTTATTTCGGTTTTGCTAGTTTTTGGTTTCGCCATTTTTCATACAGGCCCAAAATAGTATGTGCCCTTTTGTGAGTAAAATTTGAGCATAATAAGAATAAGTCAGTATTTATAAACACAGCGACAGGTCCCTAACTCACAAGCGGCATTTAGCTCAATTTGTGATGAACGCTCTCAGACACAGATTTTCAAAACTGCACCCTACCAGATGTCTGATGGTATACAATTTATTTAGTATATGTTTAGAAGTTTCATACAGATCGTCAGGCATTTAGTGAGTTCTTTAAAGTTATAGAAAATATAGCCGTTATCCGAAGAGAAAAAAATTTTTTGAACGAGGTTTCAATAATATTTTTCGCCCAAACTGTTTGTGGACTTAAATTCTTGAAATATGCCCAAAAGCACGTGTTCAAGGACGACAAGGGTAATTAAATTCTAATTGTAACTAGTTTAAACAAGCTGGTTGGACATATCCTGAAAATGACATATTCTACCGGTTAACTGTTTAACAAGCAGCGTCAAAGTACAAAAAACGTTTTTTTTTTCTCTGTATAGTTATAAAACTAGGGCAACATTTTTAGAACCAACAAAGTGGCAAAAATTAGACTGAGGGTTAGGGGTATTTTTATTATTTTCAGTTATTGAAAAATAAAAATTAATATCACATTTAAATCACAATCTTTTCACATGCACGAATTCACACTAACAAAATCAGAGTTACGGAATCATAATCACGAACTCACAATTACGGAACCACAATACAAAATCACAAACTCAAAATGTGTTAGATACATCACCTACCTAAGTGAGTTAACACTATTACTTAAAGTAAGTAAGCAAAATCTTTTATCCATTTAATAAAGTAAACAGTTTTTTTACGTTTTCTAGCCCGTAGGCCTACGCACTACTCAACTAAGTTAACAATCTTGAAGTATTGTTAAAAGGTGTGTATTTCGTCCATTGGTTTCCACAATCTCGGTGTCGTAAATGACAACCGTTCGTCAAAAAGTGTCACGTTCTCGTGTGACACGTTTTCATGTGTCACATTCTCGTGTGTCACATTCTCGTGTCCACAACTTTTAAGTTAACACTTTTTTCACTACAATTTTGTAGGGGGTGTACTGTATTTACAACGTTGCCAAATACTCAAGACATATCGGGCGTTTACTCCGTTACACTTGAAAAACCGTACTTGAATTTCTCATAAGAAGTTTTTCATCTTTCTAATTACAGGGCGGACGCTCAGAAAGAATCTCATCATTTTGCTTTTCGGTGATTGTTAAAATTCCCACTTGTGTCTTATCGAAATTTGGGCGAAAATCGGGGGGTACAAACTTAAAATTACAAACTTATCTGAATTTCTCACCCTTGAAGATGCGAGGTTTTATGTAACTTTTAATTTTTTCTCGTTTTTGGCTGAACAAATACAGAAAAATGTGAGAAAAGTACCGCAAAAGCTGCTACCCTGGTTACGAAAATTATGGGTGTCAGTGCTGCACTCACAGGGGGCTTAATCCAGACTGCACTATTTTTTCTAATAATAATCGTTTTAGTAATTACTTTATTTTTTACCCAAATGTGTAAAATAAATATTTCAACACCTATATATTTGCAGCGTAAAATATCAGGAATAACTAAAATATTCAATTTCTATGAAAAGGTTTTTTTCTCTCAAAACTGGTTGACTGATTTTGCTTCGATTGCAAATTTTCGCAAAAAAAAACTACAGGGGGAGCGCCAAGTAAGGGCACGCCAAGTAAGGGTAGGAACGCCAAGTAAGGGTAGGTGGGCGCCAAGTAAGGGTAGGAACGCCAAGTAAGGGTAGGTGGGCGCCAAGTAAGGGTAGGTTTAATTCTGGAAAAAAATTTGACCGCCAAGTAAGGGTACGCCAATTAAAGGTAGATATGAGTCTCCAATTCAGACGTTTTTTGTTTTAACTGATTATTTCCGTCATTTAAATGTATTTTTAATAAAAAATATAGAAATAACGTGTCACCCTTATGACAAAATAAGAGAAAATTGGTATAAGTGACAACGCCAAGTAAGGGTAGGTTTTGAAAAACACGAAACCTACCCTTACTTGGCGCTCCCCTTGTATGCTGAAATTAATTTTATTTGCAAATTAACTCCGAAGGGACACGGGTCTCAAAAAATAAGTCGACACCTGTTTCAGGGATTTTTGATAATTTGATTATTTCATCTTCAAATTCGCCAATATCTTTTTTTTTAAATTTCGACCATGTCTGAGAAAGTGTTGATTCTACAAAATTTTCAAAATTTTGTCGCAAAATTTTTGTCTTGAAAATTGGTTCGATACCTCTATCAGCGATTTTTCAAACGAGTCCGATTCTGCGATATATTTGCTGCTAAAGCTCGATTTGTGAAGATTTGCACAATGTGACCCCTGGGAGTCAACTTAATATTTCGTACGGTCCTTTTTAATTTAGTACAGTCGTAGCCCGAGTATTTTAACACTAAAATCGACTCTTATCAAAGTGGACGCTATTATGAGACCCATGCATATTGTTTACCATAACTGCCTTTTTTAGTTCTAGACTTTAACTTCAAGTTTAATCAGTCTTTATATTACAGAGGAGCGCCGGGTAATGGTACGTTAGCGTCAAGTAAAGGTAGGTTTAATTTCGTAAAAAGCCAAGTAAGGGTACGCCGCGTACCCTTACTTGGCGTCGAACTTTTTCACGAAATAAACCCTACCTTTACTTGACGCTAACGTACCGTACGCCAAGTAAAACACGAAAGCCACCTCAACTTGGCGCTCGCCCCATATACAGGGTGAGGTAATATAGATGCTAAGCCGTTTTTTGGTGACTTATATTCGCTCAGCGCACTCGCAAACCAAAAACGACTTAGCATCTATATTACCTCACCTTATAACCAGAATAAAGTGTTGCCAAGTAAAGGACTTTTGTCACCAATTAAAGGACGAATTTGTAAAGCAGACACCGTCCCTTACTTGGTGATCCGTCGGTACATTTTTTTTTTCGTTCAGTTCAGTTCACAGTAGTGTCAAAATTGCAACTTGACTTTTTTCAAATTGTATTTTTGTTCATGCTGAATAACATCGGAAGCTTTAACGTTAACGATTGAACCAATGGAAATCGCTTTCAAAGTTCAAAAGAATGCGTTTGTTCAACGAATTCTAAGTTTTGCGCCTCAAAAGATTTTCCATCTCTGCGTTTTTTCTCTTTTGCCTTTTTTTGCTAAAATCAAAGAAAAACCACATAGTGTAAATGGCATTTGTGGCTCGAACATTGCAACATCTAACGTTTTGTTTTTCTGTTTATTATTGCGATTTTCATTCAAGCCACTTGAAAAGAAACTGCGAAAATTAATCACGTTTCGCAAAATTACTCAAAATTTCGTGAACATCTCAAAAAAGTATGACATGCACAAATGTAATATACATCCCCAGCGCTGTTATCTGAAAACTTTCGCGAAAAAAAAATCCGCAAGGTAACGGAGCGAATGGGATAATAAACAAGATAACGGCGCAGTGCGAAGGCGTCTACCACATAACATAACCTACGAGAGATTTACCTTAGCTGTCTGAAATTAGCTTTTTATGGACATTTGGAAGATAATATCATTTCTGTTAAAGCTGAAAAATATAGACAAAACAATTTTAGTAGCAGTATTTTCATTTAAGTGTGTATATGATAATATTAAGAATATTAATAAATTATTATATTTATTAAATTATAAAATAGCCGCATATTATCGTATCATTCAACACCTAGGCAACAGCACATAAATCCCACAGCGGATGACCAACACGCCCATTTTGACCGATTTTGGCACTTTTCAAAAATTGTCATTTTTCCACCTTAAAATTTCACCCCAAGACTTTATCTGTACGAGTTAAGACAAATTTCTCATCGTCAGCTTGCCTTCGCATACATTTTGCCTGAAAAATTAACATCTCAAATTGTGCCGTTTGACCCACAGCCGATGACCAACACGACCCATTTTGACCCATTTTTACGGTTTTGAATCGTCAAAAAAGGGATGAAGATGGTACCAAAAAAATTTTTCATAAAAAAATCGTGATCTACGACCTCGAATTAGGGGGGACAGAAAGTTTCAGCGAAAAAAATTTTTTTCAGGTTACTTTATTTCTCTACCAAGCCATTCTTTTTTTAAAAATGGTCGAGCCTCGACCGTCGAGGATAGTAATTAAAATTTCAAATATTATATTGGTTATTAAGTCCGTTTAAAAGCTCTTAAACACCCAAACACGATTATTGACCACATCGCTGAATACCGGTACGAGGCCGGTACGAAGCCGGCCTCTTCTTAACTCTTCTCTGATCGTTCGTAATTGCTTACCAAAAGCAAATCGATGGTCCAAAATCGAATGTGCATACTCTTGGAAAATCTCCGACTATCCTTCGACACTTTTTGGTCGATTTTACCACAAAAAAGATTAGAAACGATTAACCGGTCAACCTAAAGGGTGATTTTTCGCAGGCTAACGCACCCTTTACTGGGTGCAACCCATTTGTTCTGAAATGAAAAAAAGAAAAAAAAAACAAAAGAAAAAAAAAACAAAAGAAAAAAAAAAGGAAAATGCGCGGCGTGAACATCAAATTTGTTTGCATTCAATTTCCAAAGAAAGTAAGTGTTTTAATGAGCAAACACAAACAAATTAATGAAGCCTAATATACAAAACTTTTTTTGTAAATTGTATTTTTTTTTTGGTGTCAGACATTGTAATCGATTATTATAAGCAGCACGGTGAGTTGTTTACGTGGCTAAAGGACGCTAGCCAATAGGAGGCGCTTACAAAAAAGCATGAGCCAATAGGCGCGCTTATAATTCAGTTACAGACGCTCCGCGCCTACAGCGCTGGCGTCTGTAACTGCTTATTCTATGTTGGTTTTTATTGTTACTTCATTTGATGAAACCAAACAACCCAAAAAAGTGTTGTTTACGCGGAGCCGGACAAACGTCCGGAGGTCTGTTTGGGGGTTAAAAAATGAGTTTTATTGGAATCGAAGATAATTAAATATTTGTTTATTTAACATATTTTCTAAGTTTCAGAAATCAGAACAGGTAAGAATTAAAATCTTCAATATTCAGTTTGTCGACATTTAACGGTTGAAAGTGTTCTGTTTGTTTCATGTTGGTATGTCCCAAAAGTGGGCGGAGAATTGAAAGTTTTGCATCAACTTTTTAGAGCTTCAACTAACTAACCAGGAAGCTTCACCATTAATTTTTTAAATTATAGAATTATCGAAAAAAAGTTTTAGCAGATCAAACTGGTACTACCGTGTGAGTTTCATGAAAATCGGGTGCACGGTTCCAGAATAGACCAATTTTATTTTTCATTTTATAATTGCGTACTGATGAAATGGGGATAAAATATAATCGATAATTGGTCGATTCAAGAAATATGCAGTCGACTTTCATGAAACTCACACGGTAGTAGGTGAAGGGTACTTTCGCGACAATTTGTGGTCGCGAAAAAAACCCGTTTATGAGTACTTTCGCGACCATGTGGTCTTTTATACAAGGTTTCGCGACCATTTTTTTCTTCTTACAAACAATGGTTGCGAAACCTGACCCAAAACACACTTTCGCGACCATGTGGTCGCGAAACCATATTTTGAACAACGATTCACGACCAAATGGTGTGGTCGCGAAAGTACTTATAAACGGTTTTTTCGCGACAACAAATGGTCGCGAAAGTACCCTGCTCCCGGTAGTAACCATGAATAGGCATCAAACTTTCATAATGAAGCTTACTGTAAGGTTAAGCCCGACACCTTTATATATCCCCTCAAATATATCTTCAAGGTCGGAATATTTGCTCGCAAATACCAAGGCGCTAATCTTATTGGTGTTACCAGTCAATTAACTCCTGTAAATTTTTCTATTGGACTCTAACTTAATTGTTTGTGACACATTGTATGTGAGTATTATATTGTGACTGTCTTATATTATGAAATTTTCTGTTAAATTTTATTAACATTTGGTAGACAGTTAACGGCGCTAGTTAACTATGAAATTTATTTTTCGAATGAATATATATTTTTTTATTGAAAACTTTTCGTCTTGCGAAATTCTCATTTTTTTATTCAATTTTTCACGAAATTTTCTACCGTCTATCGCCATCTGACCTGGCACCATCTACATCCAAAAATCTCGGATGCTTTCCAACACTGGGGTGCGTAGTTAACTACACCAGGTGTGCCCTTAAGTTAAAAAACCAAATCCAAAAAGTGTAACATAACGCAAAATTGTAATATAACGGCGCAGTGCGTAGGCGATTTCGCTGGAAAACGCCAAAAAAAAATTGTAACCGGACGAACGGGGAAAATATTGCGCAATACGTGTTTTTTGTAAAAATTGTAACATAACGGAAAATAGTGATAACGTAACTCAAAAGTACACTCCCTGAGGGTTTATGTGACCAGTTTTCGAGGAAAAGTTTTCCAGCGAATCCCGCCCAGACATGAGGGTTTATGTGACCACTGAGTCATTTTTTCTCTCAGATAAGTTTTGAACTTCATCGTATAATTTCAAAATATCTTTTTTTGTATCAACCGACAAGTGATAAATAAAGTTTTTCTTTTGTTTTTGACATTTTGAATTAATTTTACTTTCAACAAGAATAAGTTATACAGTTTATGTACCGAAATTTGAATAAGTCTAGAACGAGCCCGACCGTCGGTTTATGTGAACAAAAAAAATTTAGCAAAGTTTTCCACCTAAGCTTGAGGGTTTATGTGACCAATTTCGGTTTATGTGACCACTTTTCAGGTCGCGAAATGGTCACATTAATCCTCAGGCAGTGTATTGCAAAATACGTTTTTTTACATATTGTAACATAACGGCGTAGTGCGTAGGCAAAAACGCCAGAAATTGTTTTGCTAAAAAATTGTAACACAAGGGGACGGACGGGAAAAATTGTAACATAACGGGGTGAAACATAACGGCGCACCTGGTGTATATGTAGGAAAATTTTAATAAAATTCGACGGTTCACGGCAAATTTCATAATATAAGACGGTAACTGGCTCAATGACTAGGCGATTTTATAACCAATTTCTGGTTACATATCGCAGTGATTTTCAAACGCGAAAAAAATAAATAATGTTACCACTTTTTGGTAACGTTACTTGACAACGCGTCTGAGGCCTATGTGGCCTGTCATTAGTCCTTTTTTGAGCTATTTTCTTCTTAGAGCTTTAGAATTCAGAGCATTCTATTCTTGGAGCTTCATTGAGCTATAAAAAAGACCAATGACAGGCCACATAGGCCTCAGACGGGCTGTCAAGCAACGTTACCAAAAAGTGGTAACAATATTTATGTTTTTCGTGTTTAAAAATCACTGCAATATTACACCTTCATCATAAAATCGTTTATTTTCCCTAGATATCTCTGGAATCATAGAAGAGTTTACAAAGAAAAAAGGTTCAATTAGTTAACTGATAGCCACCGATACGATTGTTAACTTCATTGCTCTGTTTTCATTTCTCAATTGGTCTTGTCTTTATTAAGGTCTCAAAGTATCATTAAATTATTAAAGTTAACGGTTAACAAGTTGCACTGGCAGTCTGTTGCACTAATAATTGCTGCTCTATGACGAGTCAAGGTCTGTATTAAAAATATCCTTCCTTTATTATGTAAACTGTATACATAATAAATGTCAAATTTGGCGAACAGAGGTCAACAACTCTTAACACGTTGTAACAGCCGCTTTCATGTCCAAGATTAGAACACTATTTGTTCGATTTTTGCGGTTTCTAAACAGGCTTTGCTCGCGCTTTTTCGTACAGATCAAACATCAAATGATTTCTAGACCAGAATTTCGCGACCTGATTGAGGTCATGTTTTGACCTCGTTTTTTTCATAGAATAAAGCAGGTTAACCTTCAAACACATATGACGGACGTTTGTCCGTCCGGGCATATAAAATGCGTTTTTTATGGTGTCACATTCTATTAAATGTAACGACAGTGAAAACTAACATAGATTAATCGATTACAAAGTCGGAAAACAAATAAAAATTGTGTTTCCGGAATGAATATAAATTGGTCATTTATTGGAGCTAGGAAACCTCAAAATAGAGGTTATTTGCAATTAATAGTTTTCACGNGGTCATTCAGGTTCAACCAAATGTAACTGTATGTTTGGAAATTACACATTTTAATAGCATTAAAATGAAGTTAATGATTCATGATACTGTGAGGTGTGACCAATTATTGGCACTTTTTGTCTTTAGGATAGACATTTGCCAAATGCGTTAAAAACACTTATAGAATATGCTTGATTTTAAAACAAATACACTACCTACCTAAGTTAACAAAACTTAAAAAAAGAAGGTGTTAAGTTACGTGCATTTTGTTAACCTACGTGGGTAGGGCGTAGGCGCAAGTGCTAAAAAACTTTTGAAAAAGTGTTAAGTTACGTGAATTTAGGCTTTTTTTTGTCAAAAAATGACAAACCTGTTGACTCACGTAAATTAAGGCCTTTTTGTTCTAGATTTTGTTACAATTTGAAGAAAAAATTTGATAATTTCCAAAATGGTTGAGATCAAACATAATAAATTGTGATTAAGGAATACGTTCTTATGCGACGACCTCTGGAATTATTTAATGAAAATAAAGCCCAATTTTATTTTTTGACAATATTCATCAATGCAACACCTGACGTCCAGATCCGAGGTTCAATTCCCACTCTCATGTTTTTTATTTTTATTTTTTGATATTTATAAAAAAAAAGACAATTTACAAAAACATTTTGCTAAATATGAAGGCGATTTTAGAAAATGAACTGAACAACTTTTTTCATTGAAATAAATACAAAATAAAAAAATAAAACGAAAAAAAAATCTAGGGCAGAAGGATGAAGAATTTATCCAAAAGTACATAACGATATGGCGCAACATTTCTAAACCGGTTTTGGCAAAAAATTTCAACGAGGAGACCCTAATCATTTCCGGCCGAACGATGAAAATGGTGATCGAAAGAACCGCACAATTTGGAATTAACAATTTCCTTGCCTTACAAAATGACTGCACCGAAAATTGGAATTTTCATAATTCATTCTTCTTCGCTGGTACCGGTGAGTTTTAATGGAACCCGCTCAATTCGAGAAAGGAAAATGATGAGCAGTTTGAGTTTAAAACCAATATGATATGGCGTTTCGAAATTTCACTTTTTCATCAAAAAAAAAAGTGAAATTTCGAAACCGCGGCTCAGGTACGATTGGGGGAGTTTTTACTTCTTTGGCGCCACCGAACCTTATTTGGGGACACCTGTATATAAATTAGCTATGAAACGAAATGTCTGGTTATCCCCAGTAAGTGCCGGTATTTAATAGCGCCTAGTTCTGAATGTTCTAAAAATAAAATGGGTAAATCGACCATTACTAATGGGCCATTACTCATTATTCCAATTTGTACTTTACTTATTGTTTCCTAAATGATTTTTAAATTTTGATGCCAATTTTTACAAAAAAAAGTTATTTGTCTATTTTTGTAGTCGGTCATGACTGTTGAAGTCAAAGTCAAGTTAGGACCTCTTTTTACCTTTGATTTTGGCCAAGTGCATAATCCGATTCCCATAATTTCCCAATATTCAAGAAAATGCGAACACGCTCTAATTTTAGAATAAATTATCAAAATGTTTTCATTTTTTGTACAAAAACGAAGTCAAGTTCATAGAACGACTTTACAA
>SCLG01003748.1:0-12074 GCA_004367875.1 Oikopleura albicans
CTGAGTGACCTTTTGTTTACAAATAAAACTGAAAATCAGAAAAATGACCCTTAGAAATATTTTTGGTCCTTTTATCAGTTGACTAAGGCTTGCTGATTATAATCAGTGTTGGAAAAGTTGGCCAACGCTCCAAATTTCCCCAACGCCCAACGCAAGCGTTGGCCAACGCAGCCCAACGCCCAACAATTGCAACACTGATGCTTAACAGATAAGTGGAAACTATTTTAAATAAGAAATAGAACATGTCGAAGGGGCGTCTTGCTTTCACACAGCATGCATACAGTATAAAATGACGTTTTGCGTTGGAAAAAATTGGCCAACGCTTCAATATTTCTCTAACGCTCAACGCTCCCAACGCGTTGGGAAGAAAAATTTCCCCAACGCCCAACGCTCCCAACACGTTGGGAAGAAAATTTCTCCAACGCCCAACGTTCCCAACGCGTTGGTTGGGCGTTGGACGTTGGCCAACGCATCCCAACGCCCAACGTTTCCAACACTGATTATAATAAAGTCCTTACAAGTTCATTTGGAATTGTAAATGCGCGGGAGTTTCGTTAGTATGTTTCAAAAAAGTTCATTGAAATTCACAGTCTACAGCATCTTTTACGATCAGGTTTTTGGCATGACATATTTGTACACAGAGGGTCACTCACCTCCTTAACGAATTTTTGGCCGAGTAACGGCGCATTCTGTGTATATGAAATTTTTTTGTAAANTGGACTTAGATAACTACTATGCCTTTCATTGACATAACCTAGTAGGTTTTTATTGATAAAAACTTAAAAATCTAGAAATAATGAGATTTTTATTCCATAAAATATAATTAATATTTTAAAAATATTTTTGGTATTTTGCTCGCTAATTTTTTGCTGCAAAAATATTTTTATCAGAATACACTATTAATATCAAATTAATTGGTCTACAATACTTGCCAAAAAGTTTCAGATAAAAATAATAACAATTTCGAACTAAAAAAATAATTTAAATGTCAAAATCTCGAAAAATCAGGTATGTCACCTCACGCCAAAGCGTCCTATGCCGCGCCCGATAAAAAAATTTACATTTTTCGTAAGCTAGTTGAGTTAAGCACACCTTTCTTCATTTAGCCAACTATAACAGAAAATTTTTAAAGCTAATTTTTGTGTGATAATAGTCACGTTTTAACATAAATAGGTTGAAAATTGGGTGAAAAATTGAAAAAAATCAAGAAAAATTGCCAAATTTTATGAAAATTTTTATTTTCAAAATTTCTAAAATAGTTGGCTCTATAGAGTCGACATTTCGCTTTCCGACCGTTGAAATAAAAAATCCACTACTTCAATGTGCGCGGCATAGGAGCTCGGCGAATATAAAAAATGGTGAACTTCAACGCGTCGTGGGGGGTATAAGGGGTGCAACAACCCTTATGATTATTATTTTATATAATTGGTAGAACACTTTTTAACTTACAGGCTAAGTTTGAAGTTAATTGGTATTGTGTTGGAGGATAAATGGCATACTTTCGGACTGCTAATTTTTAGAAAAATAGGGTCATCAACGTCCTTAAAGCGATCTTTTAATCGAAAAGACGCGAACTCAAACGGAACAGAAACAAAGTGATCGCTGCGCGATCAAAAACACAAGAAATGCAGCATTTCAAATGCTTCTTATCAAAAGCGTAGGCGCATTATGACTCATAGCTTACATCAGAGCACTAACAGCTCCCGGAGAATAGGCATACGTTTTGAGAAACACATGTACAGGGTGAAAAGTCACCAGTGACTGTAACGGTCCAAAAGTATATGCAAGCAAAGGAGCAAATTGCATTATGCCGGGTCGTTTGGGTCTGTAGACAACCCTAGTAGATCCACATACCGTATGTGACATACGGCTTCACCTTTTCCATTGAATGGTTATTGCACATGAGACTCCTGATTTGGCGCACCAGAATCGTGTGACCATGCATAAATTGAAAATGTAATGTCAATTCATCAGAACCTCGCTGAATAGTTTACATCCGCTGGTTAACGGTTCAATGCGTAATCGTTAAATAGTGTTATCTCTGAACAAAATTTTGCAAAAAGTGGCCAGTTAATGGGTTTTTAACCGGTGAAAGGCGCATAAAGTGGCATCTTTATATTTCGCGACAAAAATATATTACAATCTGCGCGGGGAGTTGTTTGCGTGGCTAAAGGACACTAGCCAATAGGAGGCGCCTCTAAAAAAGCATGAGCCAATAGGCGCGCTTGTCAATTCAGTTACTGCTTATATTACTGCTGTAACTGCTTATTCCACAAAATCAAACAAAATGTATTTATTTTGACACTTTCATGAATTTCCCAGACCACAATTATTTTTCCAGTTGAACAAATTTGCAGAACAGGAACCGGACACTCTTAAAAATGTTTCTAATTCTGAATGACACAGTGTCTTGTTCTGGAATATTATTCTGAAAAAATCGAATTATTGATTTTTCTACGCGTTTTAATGAGTCATTTCAAATGAGTCACCATTGCTTGTTACAAATTGTATTATACAAATTACGTCTCTTCAATAATGAAAAATATGTTTCATCTTGATTACTCTCAATACATCTATCAGCTTACTCCATATAAAGCGGACGAATGTGATTTTAGAAGTTAAGTTTTTTGAAATAAGTAAATTTATATTAACCGAGACACGAAGTTAATNCTCTACAGTGTACGTATGCACAAATTGTTCGTCGTAATTGGAATGCAACCAACTTGACAACTCGGCGTACGATTTTGGGTGAACGTTGTTTGACAGCAGTTTAGCGCGCACTTCAGGCGTAACGCGTGTAAGCGCGTGCGTGGCAAAATGAACTTCATAGTCCTTACCACCGAAACAATCGTAAACTTGCTCCAGTCTGAACAAGAAGTCCGCCAACTCCTTTGGATCCTCGGAACCACTGTAATCTGGATACTCTGGGTTTCCTAGTTCCTGGTCCAAGGCCCATCGACCGTAATCAAAGTCTTTTTGTTCAACGTTCCCATTAGCACTTTCACGACAGCGTGCCGTTTTTAAATCCTGCGTCAACCGTCTTAGGGATTTTTGGCACAGTGCTGTACATTTCGCATGATGCGGGTCCGAGCTCCTACCAAACTTACGTATTGCTTGCACTTGACTGGCCATCATCTCGTGCAGCATGTAACTCGGCAGCTCAGAATGATCATACACGTACATACTTTGGCGACTGTTATCTGTCAACGTGGTCAATGTCGTTGACGCCATCTTCTGCTGTGAGCGCTCTTGCCTAAACGCTTCAATGAGTTCTTCATTTAGTAGTTTCAGTTGTGCCTCGATGTATGTAATCGCAGCATCGTTGACAACGGTATCCTTTTTCAAATCGACAAGGATAGCCTGAAGTGTACTGATTGCCGATTCAACCTCAACAACTGTTCGTACCATGGTGCTAAATGAAAACGCAGCAGATATGTTTGATGGCGTGGAATGTATAAGAAAGACTTGTTAACGACTCTGAGATACAGGCTGTACCTTTGGTGAATGTCGTGACAACTAACAAATGTTTCCTATTTCTACCGAATATGTACGTACCTTGACCACCTATAAGGGTATGCTAGTCCGGGCCTGGTCGCGTTNGTCTTCTGCTGTGAGCGTTCTTGCCTGAACGCTTCAATGAGTTCTTCATTTAGTGGTTTCAGTTGTTCCTCGATGGACTTAATCGCAGCATCGTTTGCAACGGTATCCTTTTTCAGATTGACAAGGACAGCCTGGAGTGTACTGATTGCCGATTCGACCTCAACAACTGTTCGTACCATGGTGCTAAATGAAAACGCAGCAGATATGTTTGATGGCGTGGAATGTATAAGAAAGACTTGTTAACGACTCTGAGATACNAAAAAAAAATTGTTTTGGTTATTTTTGAGTTTTTGGTGTTAACTCCCAGGAGTCACTTAGTCCAAATGTGGACTAAACGCCCTAAACGGACTAAAAATGATAGTAAACCGGGCTTAATCGAAAGTCGCTGAAACACGGGTCTAGTTAAAAACACGGGTCTAGTTAATTTATATGAGACAAAATGTAAAATACAAAACAGAACTTTTACTTTTTTGGTTTTAACATGGTCACAAAGGCGTCTAGTCCAAATTTGGACTACACCAAGTAAGTGACCCCTACGAACTTTTTCAACTTCTCGAATCCAACACTATATTATGTTGTTAAGTGACCCTTTGGCTGTTGAACCACACAGTTAAAGTGACCCATTGGTGTAGTGACCAATGACGAATAAGTTAATCCCCATACTTAAAATACGTCAGTCAATCTAAGATAAGATATTTCTTACAAAGTAAAAGGCGTGCACAATATAATCAGTATAATTTATCAAAACTATACTATATATAACTATACTATGTATAACTATACTAAGTAGGTATAAATTGGTCTAAAAGGATAGTACGTCAATGACGAAACGTGTAAGTGGAGAAAATATCGTCATCACCATTTAAATTCAAAAGCAGATTGGTCAATAAGTTCATACTAAAAAAGTTACCAACCGTGTGCACTGTCCTCACAATCTGTATTTTTGAAAAGGTTTTTTTGGTTCCCAAAAATGTGGGTACAGACGGTACGCCAATTCCAGAACACTTTGCGATTTTGAGCCAAAGTCCCTTTTTGTTCCGGAATTGGACTTTTGGCCCAAAACCGTTCCGGAATGAGACTTTTCCGTCCCGGAATGGGACTTCAAATCGTTTTTGAAATAAAAAGCTTTCCGGAATTGGACTTTTTTCCTGTAACTGTTCCAGAATGGTGTAACTGTCGGGAAACCTCTATCTACTGTGTAACTACCTAACTGGGCCCAGATCTGATTTAACGAACAAAAAAAATCTATAACGGGCACTAGATGAGCAAGTCGAATAGTCCAAGTGTACGTAGTTTCCGTGTCCAAGTGTATCCAAAACTTTCTTTTTGTTGAGCGGTGTCCGGTTGCAATTTCTCTAAACTTCGTGACACCAGATGTTTACCAGCTATCCCACCGTGAAGTTGTAGCAAGAGTAATCTGCGATCTGCTTGCAAGTAAACTCAGAAAAACGTTAAGTAAACTCAAAAAGCGATCTTTAATAAAAGACGCGAACTCAAACTCAATAGAAACAAAAGTGATTGCTGCGCAATCGAAAACACAGATATGCACAAGATGCAATCTAGAACGTACGGGTCACTTACGGGTCCAAAGTCAGAGACCCTATTCGATCGCGTTGGTTCTAAATCTAACAAATTTTATTAATATATACTTACTTACACCGCGTGGATTTCGCTACAACAGAGACTAAACTAATAATTTAGTAATATAAAAATATACATGATTTCATAAATTTATTATTTTATATATTTTCCTTTAGAATTAAGATTAGTACACCCCCTGCGCCGTTATGTTTCCACCAAATTGTTCCAAAAACCGGAAACATAACGGCACCGTCGGGAACATAACGGCGCAATGCGTAGGCGATTTGCCGGAAAGCTGTATGTGCGGAAACATAACGGCTCCTACGGGGTCGTTCAAGAATATTTCCAATTTCTAAGCGCAAAAAAGCGCGAATGAACTGCCAAACAGAGAAATAAGTGATAAAATCTAAAAAAAAAGAATAAATTGTCTTATCGGTGGCTACGGAACCTTCATAAGTTACCACGTCTTTTTATATTGACCATGTTAGATCTCGTTAACGCTCAATCACTCTGGGCCAAAAACAGACATATTGTTAAATTATAATACAGTCGGTGAGGTAACGAGTTTACATTTTGGTTGAAAATTTCGGTGAAACTTTCAATTTTTTGGTCAGAAACTGTCAACTCGTTACCTGTTAACTCGATATCTCAACTACTATATATCAATAAATGGGATTTAAATTATTATTAAAATAAAAGTTATTAAGTTTTTACCACTAGAACCAAAAAATGAAAAGAAAAATAAGTTAATAATTTTAATGAACAAAATATTAGGCCAAAAATATGTCGGGCGGAAACATAACAGCGCAGTGCGTAGGCGTATAAACTGGAAAAAAATTCTCGAAAAAGCGGAAACATAATGGCACCGACGGGCGTGAGCGGAAACATAACGGCCGGAAACATAACGGCGCAGGCGGTGTAGTTGATTCCCAAGGAAACTACGCCTATTAATATTTCGTATATTTTGTAGTATAGTAATAGTCTATGAACTTACTACAAAATATACAAAATAATAATATGCGTACTTTCCGTTCATAGTATGAACTAATAAGTAATTATTTTAAACATACGTCATATTTTTTTCGCTAAGAATCAATTAATGTTTAAATAAACGTTTATTTTATCTACTAAATAAATAGTAGATAATGTCCAAACTAAATATAAAATTATTATAAATAAAATCATAAAGTGGACTGGTCAGAATAAAACAAAAATATGCGTGAAATTAATCGACGCCTGCATTTCAGAGGATTATCAATAATATCATTTTTTTTTTTTGAAGTCGCCGTTGTCCTTTCTTTTTGAGGTAAATACTTTTATTTTCAGATTTTACTACTTATCCGTGTCGTTTGCGTTTCTGGTCGCTACGTGGTGTCGAACGACCCAAAACGCCGCTCCAAAATTGCGCTACTCACTCAACCGACGACAAAGTGTAGACAAAAAAAAATATTGAAAAAAAAGAACAAGAAAAAAAAACAAAACAGGACATTGAAACACACAGTTTATTTTTTTTCGTTTCGGTCAATGTCAAAACAAATTTACCGTGTGAAGAGAGATGAATAGAGAACCCGGATGGTATGCATTGGTCACAGTTTATCAATAATGTGATTTTTGTACTGCATTTGACGTTGCTGGTTACAGCACAGAGAAAACGCTTTATTAAAAAAGGCGACGATGTTACGTTTCAGTGTTCGCGGAAAAATGCAAAGTGAGTACTTGATATAAATTTTGTAGGATTTTTTTTTCACATTTTTTTGTTTGACTTTTTTTTAATTATATAAAATTTGACATTTTATTTTATAGTTTTGATATTTTTTAATTTGTCATCTTTTCAAAAAAAATGACATTTTGGATTGTTTTTTAATTTGACATTTCTTTATTTCAATTTATTATTAATTACAGTCCTTACTTCTTTTTCGGACGCTCCTTTTTCGGACGATTGTTTTTTTTTCGGAAAAAAAGAAGTAAGGACTGTAGTTAATTATAAAATTATTTTACGAAAAATAATTATGACGATTGCAGCTAGGTTTTGGTTTTCATTTTCAACACTACTCGGCGTTTAGCATGAATTTGCGCCGTTTTTTCTTTCGTATTTTCTAGATAGCCAAACTCGAGTTTTTTCGCACGTTAGTCTAGAAAATGTGGGAGAAAATACGGCGTAATTTCATGTTAAACGCCGAGTAGTTGTAATTGTCATTTCTTCACAATTTTGTCACTGAAGTTGTTGAAAGTCCTGGTTAAAATTAATTTCGAAATAATCTTTGCCAGACTTACGGTAAAGTTTCCGGGGGAAAATATGGTTATGTATAAGATTCAGAAAGGATAAGATTAATAATTCAGCCTTTTCGCATATTCTGTGTTATGAACTAGATCATAACGATAGAATCGGATGCTTTATTCTTGACCGAACTTTTTTTTTCACTTTTAAAATATTCTTGAGCGGCGAACCGGAAACCGGATTGAAGCGGCCGCTGAGAAAATATACGTAACGGCTAGCAAGGTATAAATTATGATAAAAAACGTTACGTATGCCATATTTCTAATAATTTAGTAATTGTTGGGTTCCCCGTTTCTAAATGTGCGTGTTATTTGAATGTGGTAAATGGTATTTTAACCAAGATTCCAATTTTATCAATTCGTCAACTTTTATAACACTGATGAAAAAAAAACGACTCCCCGCGGCATAACTTAACTTTACAGAACTATGATTACATTAATGTACTTCCATTACGCAAGTGTGGTATTTACGAAAACATAAATTTATTAAAAAAAAATTCACCATCATGTTTTTCCCAGGGACCATAAAATGTATATAAACACGGGGTTAGAGGGCCTCAAACGACGTGGTGGTGGTGTATCTATGAAATTACACTACACCGTCGCTATCAATATTCTCACCGTTTTTTTTTGTCAGAGTTCCTATGTGGATATTTCAAATAATTAATGTAAATTTACGTAATCGCATTTGTAGAATAAAATTCAGACATATATTTCAATACAAAAGTGTATTTTAAAACAAGAATTTTGCTTAATAAATATCATAAGGTATAATAATAAAAAATACACAAGATAACTTGATACAGTTTATTTGATTCCGGCACCGCGGTATTTTGGAGAAAACTTTTTTCGGGTAAATTACGTTTTTTGTTTGATATGGCCCATATGATATGGGCCATATCATATGAGAGAGTTCACAAATTTATTAAAAATTTTCCGAAAAAAGTTTTCTTCTATAAAGGTTCGCCGAAAAACGACGGTGCCTACATGAGCATATCGAATGTTTGATATCTATAACTTCGTGTTAATTTTTCACACAGTTTTGTAAAGGTTTTGGGTGCGCGATAATTAAAATTCAAAGATAATTAATTTGAATTTTCATAATTGCATTATTTTGGAAAAATAAAATCAAAACTGGATTTGAGCGACAATGCCACGCTAAAATGTATTGAATTAAAAATAACTTCCAATACGGACGATTCTGATTCTCGAAAATAGCGTCCGTATCTGGGTGAATTTTCATAAAGTGTCCATTTTCGACTGTTTTTGGGACATTTTTCACAAAAAGCGTCCGTATTGGAAGCAATCGTTAATATTGAGTGCGTCCGTGTCGACAGTAAGGACTGTATATTATTTATTATTGAGATTTAGCTAAATAAATACAACTAATTTATCGCGCCAGTCCTAATGATTAGTTCTATTTTTTAGTAAAATCTGTAGAGTAAAAAAGGTATTGTTTTAATTCAGTACATTTTTAACACAGGGTATGCGTTTTGTGGCTAAACTGACAAAATACAAGATAAGTTATTTTAAAATTGACTACTTTGCATTATTACACCACTAATGGAAGTATTAAAATCTTGTCATTAACCCAAGACTTTCTTTAAATAGAAATTGCCTCTAAAATTACATAATTTTATTTAAAAAACATACGTAATAGTTTAGATCATTTAATTTTAGATCATTTATTTAGTATATGTATTTTTAAGCTGTCAACATAATTTGAAATTGGCGGCTAACTTTACATTTCAGACTGACGCATTATCATTTATTTTTGATTGCGCAATATTTATGAAATTACGAAATTAGCATTTTTGTTTATAATTTAGCCATGGAAATTGTCTTGTATTTTGTTTTTTATAATATATTCGAGGTATACCTAGTAGTATTTGATTAAAAGAAAACTATACATATATTCTCAAATATTGACAAATCGTTACTTCAAAACTGTCAAGATTATGATTAAACCAGTATGTTTATGATTACCAAGGTTACGTGAATAACTGTTATATTACCGGTTAACCGTGGTTTCCCTTATAACTGGAAGTTTCAATTGTACTGTATTTACCCTAGCTTATTTTTAATACTTTCAATTATATATAAAAAACAGGAATGAAAAGTGTTCGAAGAAATCCGATTAATATTTAACCCCTAAATACACTTATCATTTCAAGCAAAATAGCTTTACGTATCTTCTTCCTAAATAGCTTAAGTTTTTGATGATATTCGGGTTTAGTTTGGACCAAGCTCTCATTATCTGACACTTTCTCAGTTTTAGTAATTTTTATCGACCATAACTTTGTGTGGTAATTAACTTTTTACTTTGTAGTCAGATTATATCGCAGTAAAATTATGATGTAATTGCACGTATTGAAACGGTCTTTGGAAAAAAATTTGAAATTATTTTTATTGAATAAATATAATTCTATAATACGAATAAATATCTTTATGAAAAGGACTGCGCCATTAATAATACGGCTCTGGGGTCTGTAACTGAATTACAAGCAACGCCTATTGGCTCATGATTTTTTATAGGCGCCTCCTATTGGCTAGCGTCCTTTAGCCACGCAAATTACTCACCGCGTTGCTTGTAATGGCCCATTATCATTCAATTTTACGTTTTTTTACATTTTGTCAATTTTTTACATTTTTCTCATTTGCTTTGGACGATAACGGCGCAGGGGTGTACACAAATGTTTTCTGAGATATGACAAAGCGGATTTTGTTATTGACATACTAAAAACAGAATTACGCTGCATGAAAAAACGCTTCTCTTTCACTCGTGTGCGTACGAGTTAACTGTCAAATCAATGTCATATATCAAATGCATACAAAACCCTACTGTGAGCATATTAACATTTATGTAGACATTTTTTCTGTAAATAATTTATTTGTATAATTAATATCATACGGTATGATTCATATATTTGTTTGTCGCTGAATTAGCCGTAAATCAAATTTAACCCTTTTTGGGTTACACTCGGATAAATTATGGGCATTTATTATTTGAATTGATTAACATCTAGCTGTGTACTTATCGGTAAATATCTCATTCGCGAAAATTTGGAACGATGAGATGATATTCATATTTGATCAATTTGTTATTTTCAAATCAGACGAAAGGTGACCTACAATTCATGATCGAAATTTTAACACTACTCCACGCTTCTCATGAATTCCGGACGTTTTTTGCTCGTAGTTTCTAGATAGGAAAATTCCATTTCCTTCCGCCTCGAATAATACATTATGTTGAAACTCACATACAGTTCGATTCGTAGATCACGAATTTCAAATACAAAATATGAAAGAATGTACGCATTTTGACGCTAGAGAGCATTTACTGACTATATTTCACGGTAAAAAAATGCTCCCTAGCGCCAAAACGTGTTTTTTAATTGTTTAACTTTGAATTTTTGATCTATACGATACGAAAGAGAAACCCCATTTTCTTTTGTTAAATGTGCTTTTTACAAGTTCAATCGCCGCTATCGTTTTTTGACGTCTAAATGCTTCTCAAGCCGTCATTCGTCATCTTCGAGGCACAGCTTAGCGGGGTAAAATGGAGACCAGACGAAAATCTCCCCGGTATAGCGATGTTGAACACCGCATATATTGTAGCCCTTTTTCCAATAAGTATTATTTACCCACCAATCCTTCTCGTGCGGTTGAACTTCACGCATCATTGACTGTTCATTTTGTTCATTTTTTTTTACAATTTTTTTTTGTCATCCGCCCAAGAGGACTAAATAACGGAAAAATTCTATTCTGTCAATATTTAACACCTGCATCTTTGGCAGTGATATATATCGGTGACAACCTATGACATGGCACATATTTTTAATACAGGCCTCAGAAATGCCTTGAACTTGATTTTTCTCCGAAGCCAAAAAATATCAAAACTCAGCCTTTCTCTTCGATATTAATTAAATTAATATTAAATTATATTTGATTTTTTTTCTATTCTATGGTTCAAACAAGACGAAACAGAATGACTGTAATAATATTATATTTTTTAAATAATTATAGAAAGTACAAAATAGGCTTATAATTAATTCGCATGTATGAAAAACGGATAATGTGGCGTTTTATTTTATACAAACCACCTGTGCCGTTATGTTACCACCATAATTTAATTTAAATCGCAAAAAAAAAACTGGTAACTTAATGGAATTTTGGTAACATAAAGGCGAAGAGCGTTTAGTTTAATAATTTGAAATCGAAGTTCATTAAATCCCAAAAAGTGGTAACATAACCGCACAGGTGGTGGATTTTTAAACAAACTTCCGATTACTACCCCTCAAGAATACAAAATTTGGGATCATGGCTATTCAACCAATCACAATCCAGATGCAAGATTGAATCTGGTTTGCGATTGGGACATTCTAGAAAACTGGCCCCCCGTGGAATGCCCATTTTTTGCACCTGTTTTGCTCTCTAGCGCCAAAACTAGCAATTATTTAATAAATTTTTTTTTTGGCATGGTTGGATTCAGGAGGCAAAACTAGTCCGATAGGATGGTTTTTAGAAAAAAAATTTTCCGAGCCCGCGGAAAAGTCTGAAATGTCCCATTGGTTGTTCAGCAAAATCTCGTCTAGTCCATTGTATGCTAATCTAAA
>SCLG01003754.1:0-10902 GCA_004367875.1 Oikopleura albicans
TCGGGGCTAAGTGGGCACATAAACCCTCAAGGAGTGTACTCCTAAACCCGAAGTTTGTGGGCAGCCTAGTTTGCACTGCAAACTTTGCAGTATCAAACAATTGATAGATTCTAGATATTTTATTAAATCTCCAAAAAAAATCTCTTATTTATGTAACAAAAATTAACAATTAGATCAACGTTCAAAAGCAAGACCAACACATGGATCGAAATGGATTTCGAATTTTTTTAACAATATTATATTTTTTTATTAATAAAAATGATGATGTAGAGAAATCCCTATACTACACACCCACAGTTTCTAATTTCCGTCATTTGACAAACGGCGGAAGCTATGCTGCCAAACAAGGTGAAACAGGGTTTTGAGCAGAACGTAAAAGCACTCTTATGCCGCAAAACTTTATCACACTTGTTAAAACCAGCAAAGACTGCGGCAGGGTTACCCATATAGAGAGCAAGCTATTGGTAAAATAGTTCGACGAATATTGTAGGAAAAATTTCCACTTGTTCAAAGCCCCTGATCAAAGTTCCTAGAACGCGTCTCAGACTACTCATAAATATATAAGCCACTAGAACTGGCAGAGACTCGTGGGTGCTACATAAAACTTTTTTGGTTCAAACACAAATATCCACGTGTTCGGAAACTACAAACGATTTATTTGGGCCACAAATTTTAGGTCGAAATCAGCCCAGACACTCAGCAAACTTTTACTGTTGAAATTCGTTTGCGTTGTTCCATACAGTAGACTACGTTCGAATCGTTAATATAGACTATGTTGGAGTAAATATCCAAGTCGGCCAAGAGTTAATTGATGAAATTCAAGGCGTGATTTTAACATCTATGCTAGAACTAGAAACTACAGAAGATATCACCGGTTTTTTACAGGACACAATTTCCACCATCTTGACCGTCATAAGTGAATCAACTGAACTTGATATACCAAATAACATTCCGACAGACGAAATTGAACAAGGAACGGTGCCTCAACTTAAAAAAACAAGAAAACCATTTTATGAGATTAGGTTGATGATTTTAAAAACGATGGTTTCATGAAATTCCAGGCCTTAAGAGTCAGTTATCACGTGACTAATTGAACTTGGCCGAAATTGAGATTAGAAAACTACAATCCACTTTTTGATCTTGAGTAAAATGATGGTCTTTGTTTTTTGTATTTTTGAGGCCATCATTACTTTTTTCTCTTTTTCGAATTTTTTTAACCTGTTGTTTTTCAAAACTACGTTGATGTATCGTTACGCAGCTTTAATGCCCTTAACAAACTTTCCGTCCGGAAATCTGGTTTTAACTAGTGTTGGCCAATATGTAAGTGAACTGGTAAATGCTGGAATTCAATTTATACAATCAGTTACGGACACGGAAATAGATCAGACGATTACCAATGCTATTGGGAATATTATTTCAGGAAATATGATAAACTAAAGTAAACATAAAAATGCGCAACAAGATAAAAATTGTTTTTTTTAACGGGATGTTTTCCGGCTTTTACTCCAGGGGACCACTCCAGATTTCAACCCACTTCAGATTTGCTGTTTTTAGAATTCCGAACATAGGGGGTTTTCGACAAAATTAAAAAATGTTTTTTCCACATTTTGTACATTTTGTTATCCAATCGTGTATCTATACTGATAAAGTAATTTATGGGAACGATATCGAAGAAACAGACAGTAGAACATATTGAGATCCGAAACTTTTTTGTACGTGGAATATAATTGCGCTTTTAATTAATTTGCCATTTCTTTAAATGCCATAAACTTTGGCCAAAAACAGCTGGTTATTTTGCAGTCACGCAAATATGACTTCGAAGAAAATATAATTACAGTTTAAAAAACTTTTGTGCACCTGCATATAAAGGTTAAATACATTAAAAGTGATTCTTAATTTGATTGAAGTATTTGGATTTACGCCTTAACAGCAGGATGGTGTTCAATAAAATTACCGGACAAAAGTCCATCTTAACTCACCTATTAAATTAACGCGTCACATAACTTTCATTTTGTTACCAGACCAGAGTAAATGGTTAAATAGAAGGTCTTTATATATAATATTTAAATTAAAGAGTCCAGAATTGAGAGGTTGTAATTAAAATCCTTTAATTACCTCGTTCTCTTATAGTTTACAGCGCCCTTTAACCCTTGTTCTCCACCGCTCTGCTAGTGCTTATTCACCACCGGGATACAAATTTGTATCCCGCGTCTTTGGGACCTCAGTGTGCCTTAACGCGACATCGTATGGCCAATGTTNAGCTTTAGTTTGAAAGGTCTGACCTCTGGCATTCATAAAAAAAATACAACGGTATTAAATTTAAATTTGAGATTTAAGCAACAATTTATTTTAATAGCGAAATTTATACTGTGTACCCTATATATAAGTGCGTACACAAAACCTTACATACCCATACGTCCTAAATGTATCAGGTATATCATTCAAACATAGGTTTCATAATAACTACGGACTTCTTAAACTTTTGAACTTTTATGAATTGTTTTTTCAGGCAAAGTATTTAAACCAGTCCTGGACCGGTAATCGATACGACATTGTATCGCATTTTATTTAAAACTTCAACAACGATAAGTCTTTATAGTTTGTCATAAAAAGAACGTCACAAAATGACATTTTCCTTCCGTTTTGTTTATTCGCATCCCAAAGACCCTCGGAAATGATTTATGATTGAACTAAACGGAAAACATGCGCGACATGAAAACGCCTTTTTAAAGAATATGGAAAAAAAATCGAAGACGTGTTCTTTTCATACACGGGGAGGGCTTAATAAAGGACGTTTTGTTGACTTTAAAAACCGTGCCTTGTGAAGCCTCTGTACTTTTTTGATATACAAAAGTTAATCATTTCTGAGAAAAAAAAAAGAAATATAATAGGGCACGCAGTATAAAAATCACTTTACCGCATTTCGATCACGTCGTCCGTAACGGAGGCTCCGTTTGCTTATTTTCTAGTAAAACGGCCACTATCGATACTATTAAAACTACTGTATTATTTTAGGACACTTTATCTGTTCATTAAACAAAGAAACAATACTTCTTAAAATTTTAATAAAAATTATCTTGACGTTTATTATGACGTTAACACATGAATCATGTGACATGATGTTCATGTCCGTTCGATCAGCCTAACCTGCACTTGACTGCCTTCACGTTAAAACAGGGGATCAAATGGACCATTTGGCACTGCGAGGGCCTCAAAATACTACAGCAGTACGGCCCATACTGTATGGGGTATAATACCCTGCTTCTCGCTTTCTCAAATTTTTAGGTATTCTTATAAGCTAAAAAACTAGAAAAACGCATGTTTATATTTCATACTGTATAAGGCTCAACAAAAAATATCACGGGTCGCACATTATGTGGCACATCTAGGTGCGTTTCTTTTGCGCCATATAAACTGGTTTTCTGGGAAGGCTGGAAACTCGAAACATTTTTTGGAGTAAAAACCCTAACAAGAGGATTTCAAAAATGTGTTTAAAATTTTTTTTGGACCACTGGTTTTCGAGATACCCGTCGGTTTGATTTTGTAGGAAATATTTTTTGCCAAATTTGTGCTGAATCGATAGAGCACACTTCGAGCGACATTTTTTCTCATTACGACGAGTCACGTTTAGCTGCTAGTTTTCGAGATACCGGTCGGTTTAGGCAATCGGCGTGCGTTTCATGTAAATTCTAGTTGATCATCACAATAGTCATTAATGGGACTCGCTTTCATAAGATAATATCATTATTACTGTTATGATATTACACGATGAAAAGTCATTAGAAGTCCTAGAAAATTTCTAGTAGAAATATCATCATAATACCACGCAAAATGACACAGCATGTAGTGCTTATGGAAGCTAAAAAACGTCTTTAGGTAACTAAAATCAAAAAAGGACTAAAGTCAGTGTTTATTTCTTGTGTGACACTTTGAAGGCGGGAAGACACTTCCATTGTTTTTTATTTGATCACTTTATTACCATTTTCCAAACCGTCTCAATGACAGATTGATGACGTGCAAGCAAAGGTTGCAGCTTATGACGGAAGACGTTTTAATGTACTAAACATAGGGCGCTCAGTTACTTTTCAGAAACTATTCAGTTTTCGGTAATCAGATCAATTTTAAATAGTACGAAATAAACTCTTCAAATCATCAATTCGGTCTCCAATTAATTTTTTTTAAATGCATTTTCAACTCAGAGCAATGCACGCACGAATTCTCACCAATGTTGTAATCGAAAAAAAAGTTATTTTGTTACTCGCTAGCGATCGCTGCGATTTGACAACGCTTCACTCCATTTTTATTTCATTAATTGGGACCGAATTCATGATTAGATGACTTTAACTCACAGGGGGAAGTGCGTGTAAATAGACACGCAACTGGTTTTTTTCGTCGATTTAAGGCATATGGAGGTCCCGTAGGGCAAAACGGGTATTGGTGACCCCCCTCAACTTTTCGAGAAAATTCGATTGACGGTCTTATTTTTTGCGTAAGTTGGAGATTTCAAACATCTCTCTAGTGAGTCCTGGTGGCCCAAATGAATTTCTGAATAGTCAGATCGACGTAGTTTGATGAGCTCTACAACTTGGCTTTACCAGTTTTTTTTAATTATTGCGAATTATTGTGAATTTTTTAAGTGCGTGTTTATTTACACGCATTTTCCCNCCCGAGGTTCAATTATTAAAGATGTCGATTTGACATTTTGCTAATGAATCACCAAGGGGATGACGAATCCGGTGATTTTGGGGAAATGCGCTTTAGGGAAAATCTCGGTTAGACTAATTAGGCGATGTTTATGTTGAGAAAAAGGTCATTTATTGAAATCTTATTAACCACCGGTATCTTAAAAAATAGTGTCTTTTCCATGCAAACTCAATTATTTTATATATAGTACTTTTGCCGACAAAAAACATGTAGGTTTACTACTTATAGAGTCTAAAAATTGGATGACACAAAATAAACTTTTAATTCAATTTTAACAAAAAAAAAACATGTACTTTAGAGTCTACGCGGCTTTTTGGAATACCCCTGAAAAATTAGGAGTTCTTTATCACTAAAACTGTAGGACTAATCCGCCTTTTGACTTATTCAAATTAGTACACCAGGTGTGCCGTTATGTTTCACCTCGTTATGTTACAATTTTTCCCGTTCGTCCCGTTATGTTACAATTTTTTAGCAAAAAAATTTTGTGGCGTTTTTGCCTACGCACTACGCCGTTATGTTACAATTTGTACAAAAAAAACGCGTATTTCGCAATACTTTTGAGTTACGTAATCACTATTTCCCGTTATGTTACAAAAAACACGTATTGCGCAATATTTTCGCCGTTCGTCCCGTTATGTTACGATTTGTACAAAAAAACACGTATTGCGCAATATTTTCCCCGTTCGTCCCGTTATGTTACAATTTTTAATTTTTTTGGCGTTTTCCAACAAAATCGCGTTCGCAATGCGCCGTTATGTAACACTTTTTTTTTTGATTTGGTTTTGAAACATAACGGCGCACCTGGTGTACCTTATTAAATTAATTTTATTTGTGTACTATTTTATACAAGGTTTACTATTTATTTAGTCTAAAATTTTGAATCATGGTCTAAAAATTACACAGCACTAAATAGACAAAGATCCAAATACTGTATGTTCTATGTCTAATTAACTTATCAAGACAAATAACCTAGTTAACATAACGTAAGGCTGAGTTTGCCCGCGCTCGCTGCTTAACGAGCGAGCGCGGACTCTCAGACAAAACTCAACCCAACGCGGCGCGACGCGGGAATTTCCCCGGGTCGAGCCGAGTGGGTTGAGTTGTAGGTTTAAGCGAGAGATCTCACGTGAACTGCTCACCCGAAGCGAAGCAAATTCTAGCCACTAGGCCAGAACGAATTTGCCTCTCTTACGGGTAAGAGTTTAGTTTCATCGTTTCTGTGTAGACACTTAAGAATACATTCGTAGGCTTAGCGTCTTTGGACAGAAACTCTCGTTGATTCATCCCCCAAGCGGGGTTTGCAGGAACGCATCCTTACGTGGTGACTGATTGGAAACAAACCAACGCCTTTAGAGACACCTAAGAGATCGTCGGCCAAATTTGGAGNATCGTAACGGATGTAATGTAAACGGAGAACCGCTTATGATAAATAAAAACGGACAACGGAATTAGACTACAAAATTGCATACGCGAATTACTACGCGAATTACTATTATTATTATGTTTTTACCCCCTGCGCCGTTATGTTTCACTTCGTTATTTTTTTAGTTTTGTTAAAATTGTTTTTTCTTTGTTTTCTGTATTCATAGGTATATATCAGAAATACACGAAATAAACGAAGTTTAAACATTTTCAGTAATATCGTTTAATAATTTCGTCGTATCGTTATGAGTTAAGGGCATGCGCATAATAAATATTCAATAAGTTTATGCCTTGTTCTTAATTTGACCGGAAAATCCCCTATCTTGTAACGTTAAACCAACTTTTTTGAAATAGAATAAAAACACTTATTTTAATGTTAGAATTATTTTTTTATCTATTTATTTTGGAGGAGATGAATTAGGCTCACATATTTTTAAAATCTACCAAATAGTTTTGTTGTAATGGTGGAATAAGTGGTGGCCATATCTGGCCACCGTGGCGCGTGACGCATTCTATTTCTGGGTGGCGCACAACAGTTAAGAGGGATCAACTCGTGTAACGACTCCTTACTAAGGAGCCGTGATAGTCCGTACATTTTAGTAGAAGAGACTGAACTGAGCCCTGCCATTGGCATGGATAGACAAAGTTATAGCACCTGACTCAAAAGAGTTACGAAATGGCGACTAGGAGGAAAAGCGTTACGACATTTTGAACCATATAACGTTACGCTTTTGAGTCGGGGACTAGATTTGAGATTGAAGCAATTATTACTTACCTTCTTAACACATGTGGTTCGCTTTTCAATTTCCTTTTGCTTTACGGATAGTGCCATATGGCACTGCTGTTTGGAATTAAAAGTTTTTATCTAATTATTTCAATAAGTCTTTCAAATAAAAATAACGAGGCCTTTATATATTTGTTGGAATTAATAGACACCGTTAATTTACGTATAATAAGACGTATTAAAGTGTTAAAACCGGCAACCGGCTCTAAATTTTCGGCTTATCGGTAGTTACACTCTTAACAAAAAATAACCGTGCTAGGCATATATAAAAAGTCAACCCAAGCCAACGAAAGCGTGCCATATGGCACTATCGGCAGCGCTAGTTCAAAACCAAAACGACCCACGACTAGTCCTTAAGAAAACTGTTCCTCATTATACTGATGCAAATAATTTATTTACTCAACAGAGTCGCTTTATAATTATGACAAATGAAATTAATTATTCAGATTTAATGAGCAGTTTTTTGGTGATCCAGTCATTATAGTGTTGATCGTATAAATAATGATGTAGACGTACTGTAGGAATTTATGAATAATATATTTTTAAAGCATTTTTTGCTGCTTCTCACTTGTTTCACAAATTTTATTTCAAAAAGTGTATTTGTTGATTGATAATTGAAATTTTGAAGTTTGAAAATACAACGAGTGCGCCGCTATCTTTCAAAACAACATTGAAGAATTGTGAAAGATAATTTAGAAAATGAAAGATAACCGCATAAAGTGTAGGCGTCTCAGAAATGTCTCAGAAATGTCTCAGAAATGTCTCGGAAATGTCTCGGAAATGTCTCAGAAATGTCTCGGAAATGTCTCGAAAATGTCTCAGAAATATTTTGGAAATGTCTCAGAAATATCTCGGAAATGTCTCAGAAATGTCTCAGAAATGTCTCGGAAATGTCTCAGAATTGCTCGGAAATGTTTCAGAAATGTCTCGGAAATTTCTGTGTCGAATTCTGGATTTTAAAGGTCCAAAAAACGTTTTTTTTTTTTTAAATCCCCCGTCTAAATCGATTTTTTTGCGGGGAAAGGGTATTCCGCCGACAATTTTTCCCTTCTGAGAACTATAATTGGCCAGAAGTGGAAAATTTTCTGCGGATTACCCTTTCGCCACAAAAAATACCGACTCTGGTTTCTTTTCAATATATTTTTTTAATTTATTCACAATTATTTCGATTCGTACAAATATGTAACTGACCAAGTTCATGCTAATTTAGGAGGCACTTGGAAAATCTTTGTCATGACGTGGGATTCACTATCACACTCAGCCTAGTCAGATTTATCTTATCAACTAAAACCAAAAATATACGTTGCTCAAGTAGGGTATAATTAGATTATGTCCTGTTCTGGTACATTTTTTTTTTGTGTAAAATTGATTTATTCACATTCTGATGCCACTTTTTGACATTTTTTAATCACTATCATCTTCCTTGGCTTGCGATAATTGCGTTGGTCCGTCGTGTTCTTAGAATATGTAACATAGTGATACGTTCACTTATTTGGTTGGGTTTTTAATTTGAATTTTTGAGTGAATATAACAATGCAATTTTGACCAATCATATTTAGGATTTCGACAGCTCTTACTGTACAAGCTCTTACTGTACAGCTACAATACTGTACAATTATAACGTATTCGCTAATCAAGTTTGAAAATTTGAATGCTTAAGGCGCCAGAGAGTAAATATATTTGAATAATTTACAAATACACCAGGTGCGCCGTTATGTTACAAGACCAAAAAAAAAGTGTAACATAACGGCGCAGTGCGTAGGCGATTTCGCTGAAAAAGGCCAAAAAATTAAAGATTGTAACATAACGGGACGAAGGAAGAGAATATTGCGCAATACGTGTTTTTTGTGAACAAATTCTAACATAACGGAAAATAGTGATTGCGTAACTCAAAAGTATTGAGATATACGCGTTTTTTGTACAAATTGTAACATAACGGCGTAGTGCGTAGGCAAAAAACGCCAGAAAATAGTTCGAAAATTATCATTGAAATGTGTTGGATATTCGTACAAAACTAAAAAAAACTGTGTAACTTATACAGTATAGAAGGTCTCATATTAACGGATATCTGTTGTGACATCTGAAGCGTAGACACACGGTATCTTTATAACAATTTTTACACAATTTTTACAGAAATTTATTTTATGTTTATCGGTACTTCATGACAAACTTATTTTTATCAAAAATTATTGGTTTATAAAGCAAATGGTTTCTCAGACTAAAAATAGTGTGGGCGGCGTAGTAGAAATAATAAAGTTAATCTCATTCTCCACAATGTTCCAGAATCAATTGTACGGTTAAATTGGCAGTACTTAGTCGAAATTAAAATAAACGTTGGCAGCTTTCGTATCTCGTAAAATTCACCCAAAATGTAAATATGACCCAAAAATGGCAGCAAAACGTTAAACGTATATATATTCAACAACGCCTTGATAAAAACTGAAGAAAAATCCAAAATAAATTCTTCAATTTTTTTCTTGTGGATACGTTTTAGAACTGTTTGGCTTATGACAGCATCCTGAAAGTATACGCCAGCTTAACATGTATCTTACCGTTTAGAAAAGGTTCTCGACGTAATAAATTCAAAATTCAAATAAATGTTATTTTAAACGCATAGTGTTACGTTATACGGTGTTATTTAACACTAAGGCTTGCGTTTTTAATCTTTTGTGGCGCCCCCCAGGGCTTGGCACGAATGGCTTTTGGCACATGGCTTGGCTTGGCTCGGCTTTTTGTAAGCCAACCCAAGCCAAGCCAATTTTTTTCGACGGACAAAAAAGCTAAGCCAAAATTTTTCCAGAGGCGAAAAAGCCAAGCCAAGCCAAGCCAAGCCAATCAAAATGCCTAGCTTTGCCGAGCCCTAGCGCGCCCGACAGTGTCATATGGCACTGTTGAGAGCGTAGGAGTTAAAGCAGATAGATAGTGGTCATAGTATACATGTAAAAATAGTTTACGTTTAAGAGTCAAGTATTTATGCACTATTTGGGTCTCTATGCGGCTGCGGCCGGTATTTTATAAAATACAAGGCATCATGGAACACGTTCTGGATTTGAAATTTGCTCTTGCATTCCCTTTATATTATTTAATCACCGCCATTCCGTACCGGATGAGACTCAAGTACTGAAAAATCCATAAAGAACCAACCTCATCCTAATATACGTGGAATCGAGTGTACAAATTTTTCCGTATACAAATTTTGCAAGCATGCATCGTGCAGAAAATTTTCGGAAATCTGACATTAGAAGGATTTGTTGTTTTTGTTGTAGTCCCTTTCTAATTTTATCCATTTTTGACCCATTTTATTTTGTATTTCTTAAATTAACATTTTTAGTGTTTAACAACCTCTTGGCACCAAAGCGAACTAAACGCTCATTTTTTTACTTTGTTTTTTTTTAATTATTTTTAATAAAAATAGTACACGAATAAGGCAGGATATGGGAACATAAAATTATTAACAGATGGAAATAAAATACAATTTTTTACTAGAATCTAAATATTGCATTTATACTCGGCGTTTTACATGAATTTTCGCCGTCTTTTTCTCCCCATTTTCTAGATGACGATATCCGAGTTTTTGACGTGTGGAAAAAACTCGAGTTTGGCATTCTAGACAATACGAAAGAAAAAACGAAGAAAGCGGCGGAAATTCAAGTAAAACGTTGAGTAGTTATTTGACCAACTCCTTTTAAAATTGGTCAGATATGCTGTGAGTACGGCGAGCAATGTTTCTCTCGATGTGCATCTCTTTATAGATGTGCATATCTCTAGATGTATACATTTTTCGAAATCAAAAATGCACATCTAGAGACCCTTGACTGTAGTACACTGTTTAACTTAAAATTGTGTGCTTACTACTCAAGATTCCTGAGGGGTCTCTAAAAATGTCCAAAAATCAAACAGCAGAAACAATTATTCAATACGTTTATACAAAAAATTCCAGTAGCAAAACAATAATACATATTTTTCTAACGTGTCCTTTGGAAACAAAAATT